>JAUJYU010000035.1:0-24484 GCA_033995675.1 Nothrus silvestris
AGTTAAATGTTTGAGCTCAGCTTTAATAAGCTTTTTTGAGTCTCAGCCCAATAATTAGAATCAATAACCAATAAATTATTAAACTATCCAAAGAATTCAATGTAAACTTTAAAGCAATTAAATTCAATATTGAATACTTACTGCTGTAAAAGCAACAACATTGACATTTAAATAAATGGCATTTGTAATAATTATTTGGCAATAAAACATACTATATCTGTATGTCTTGTTATTTTATCATTAATCAAAATATTAATGCGTTTTCTGACAATTTAATAAAAAATTAATTTGTTTGTATTCATGGTTTACTTATTTCGAAAATTCATTTGAGTTTACTATTCATTTTCTAAAAAGTTATATAAGATGTTCATTCGACTCATTTTAAAATTGGAAATATTTTTTTCGTTTATATGCAATAAAGTAGTGATTTTACAATTATTGTTAAGTTTAGTAAATGTGTTTAAATATCGATTAAATTTATTAATTTATTAAATTAAATTAAATTAAATTTATTAAATTAATCGATTAAAGTTTATAAACCAATTGGAAGTACGTTTCAAAACCAATAAAATGTTGAATAAGCACAATAAGCAAAATATTCAATTTAATGAATATTCCTTTCACATGACTACCGATTACTACTATATTATTTATACAAAATAAATATTACTTAAAATGTGAATTTTGATAGAAAATTCACTCTTAACAAAATTACGATTAAGTTTTCAAATCTAATTGTCCATTTGAGTACAGCTTCAGACAAATAAAACTACAAACGGTTTTGTTTTCCTTTAGTTAAAATACTGTTCAGTCAATTAATAGAAATTAAGAGAATTAAAAATTAATAGAAATCACTCTAAACAAAAATTACTAATTTTATGTGCTTTCGAGTCCAGCGCATAAATTGACAATTAATGCGTTTTTATTTGTCCTGAGCTCTATATATGTTATGTTATGTCCGATTTAAAGATATTTTTGGTGCACAACATCGACCACAAGCCCAGTGCCAGTTCTCAAAATTGAATGCGAATGTTTTTAAAGCAATGAAACTTTGAGTTTATAAAAACAGATTGTGTTTTAGGTATGTTTTACGGATTGAATATTTTTTTAAATTGAGAGCCATTTTGTTGTGGAAAAGAGGTTTTGCTGATTAAATTTCCACATAATTAATAAGGCTTAGATAATATTGTTTTTAATTTTAAAAAATGTGAAACTATCTTTCTATTAATTATACGCGCTTTGTATATGCGGTATATATATTATGAATGTTTCTTTTGTGTATAACCAACGCATTTAATTAAAACGCATTTTCTATTAATGAAAAGAATAGCAAATGTCATAATAACATAAGTTTGAAATAAGTTTGTCATTTGTAAACCTATTGTTAGTTAGTCTGAGATAATAATTATAGTTAAGCAAAATATCATTGAACAGAAATAAAGACTAGTTCTTTATCAAACCAAATCCGGACTTTCCTTTGTGTGAATTGAAATTCAAATCTATGATCAGTGAAGACAAGATGTTATATTCATTGAATCGTCAGTCGAACAAAAGCACTTGAATTTGTTGAACACACCATTTCTTGACTGAATGTAATATTTTTTATTTTTGTTCAATCGTTATCATAGCCTCGAATCGGTTTAATTATAAAAAGTTTAATTACTTTAATTTTAATGGATAGCACCCTATGCAGTGGTATAACGTTAAATATACGCTAGCAACGTTAAATATGCATTTGACGACTCTGTGGTTGTTTGAATTACTTATATTCAAAGTGTTGTTTAATTGCTTAGAGCTATTTCTATATATTCGATGTAATAAATCAAAATTGTTTCTCTTTATTATTCCTACAAATCATTGTTAAGAAAGCCTAAGAAATTGCTCCACGAAAACGATTCAGAGATTGTTTTTACATAAGATGTTTGCCTATAAGTATTTTAAACCACTTAAAACTCCAGACAAACTCGCCAATAATGATAATAATAATAATAACAGTAATGTTTGTTTTAAATTTATAACTTTGAGCTCATTAAACATACGTCTAAAACTTTATGAATCAAATTATTTGTGCCTTAAGCATATTTTGATAAAGTCTGCCTTAATGGCTCAGGACTTGAACTACAATTATATTAAAATTAATATTAAATTCTTTCAATTTAGTATTACAATAAGAATATGGTTTTATAATTTTGCAGTTTTGTTATTACTCTAATTGAATGCGAGGGAAAACGTGAAAAGTATAGTGAAATGCATTCAATATAAAAACTACTTTTGGGTTTATCCCAATTTCAAATGTTTCACTAAATGCTATTAAAGCTATTATTTTATTCGCAAAATAGAAAATTTTATGTGTTTTGTATAAATACCAAATTAAAAGAGCAATTTACCCAAATACACAATATAGCAGTCAATTGGCTTTCAAATCCTTAATTTAAATTCTGAGCTCAATATCTCAGAAAAAAATTCAATTAATTTAAGATTTTTGTTTTAAATGATTGGTTGAGTCTAAAAGATTTTCAAACAATATTAGATTCAAAATAAAATTAAAAACAACAAAGTTAATATTTAAATATATAAACTTTAGTACTGGAAATTGTGAATCCAATTTTAATGTCAACATTTAAAAATTTTTGAATTTGAATTAAATACTTGGATCGCCAATTGTACCCCCGCCCCTGACATGGATTGAGATGAAAATTTTTCTGATGAGCAATGGGAACCTAATAATATTTTTATGATAAATTTGGATAGGGTTGGAGAACATTTTTGTAAATTGATCAAAAATTACTACTAAAAACTAAGGATAGAGATTTAGCCCTGTCCTAAAAAATTTGCCCAATAATTTTTGATTAAATAAATTTTTAACTAATCGCCTCGTCTCGTTTCTAAAATTTGTTAATTTGGCGAGATTTTAGGCGAGATTTTATGCGAGACGAGATCTCGTTCTCATCACTAATGTCAAACCTATTTAGTAACAAAACAAAATCATTTATATAAAAGCGAACTCTACTGATGCCTAATATTTTTCTCACTAATCATTAGATTTAATGCACTGAACAAAAGGGTTTGACAGGAAGTTTGAGTTAACATTCAATAATTATACGATTTTTAACAGTATAATAATCTTTAAACTAGCTTTTTTATGTGTTAAGACTTGTCCTATTTATTGCTTCATAATTGACATAAAAGATCATTAGAAATTTACAAATCAAAATAATTATTATACTCCTTATAATGATTGATGAGAGGCTTAATAATGATCAGAATTTAGCATTAAGTATTTGATTGCTTTCAATTTCAAGGTTCACATTAGAGAATCAACAATAGAATTTGTCTCATTTACTTAATTTTAATTAAGTAGTTTCGCAAAATTTTTTCATTAAATCAGTTTTGATTCAAATTAAATTCACTTCAATAATGAAATTTAAATATCAATAAATCAATAAATGTAGTAAAATGAAACATTTCTCTAATAATAAGAGATATAAGATGTGATTTTCAGCTTAATTTCTGGTGTAATGTCAAAGATGAGTTCATATAATGGCTATACTTTTTTTTATAGTCTTTTATAGTTTTTTATACTATTTATTAATAAAACAAACGTGAATTTATCAATTTGACAACTTTATCTGCTTCTCTATATAATAAAGAATCTTCTCTATTTTTATAATTTCATACAATTTAAAATTTCAAAATATGAATTATTTTTTAACTTATCATTATATATTATTTTATATAATAAAATGTGTACGCTTTGCATATCTCTATAACGCTATAAAATTATTGTCTTTTCATAGACTAATTTTGTAAAATTTTCTGATATTTGATATTATTGGTCTCATCGGTATGAATATCGGTATAAGTGATATGTATTGCTAGAAAAGTTGTTTTGTAAAATTAAGATTATATTAATATGTTTAAAAAATAGCAAATTTACAACTCTGTAGTTAGAATATGCATTCATGTTAATGTTCAATAACTTATTTGTTAGCAAACAATGAAATTAAACTTAGTTTAGATAATTTTGATTTAGTATTATTTTTAATATTCAATAAATGATTAATTGTTTGAAATGTTTGTTTGGAGCTCTAAAAACTACAATGAATATATATGTTCAGCCCATTGCACAAATTTTTGAAAAAAAAGTTTAAATCCGGTATTGGTATAATTTGTGTGAAAATTATAGCGCTCAACACTAGTTATCTTATCGTTGAGAAGCAATTTTGCTTCTTTGAAAAAATAATATTATTATAAACGAGCAGATGATATGTGGTTAATATACTATTATTATTATAATACATGACGTGACTGAGTCACTGATTTTGTTGTATTAACTTTGGTTTTATCTCATATAAGGCTCTTATGAATAAAGTAATACAACTCAATGTTTGGAGGAAATTAAACGTAAGAAAAGCAATTTTATCAAAAACAGTGTGGCATAAGGGGAGTCTTAGTTATAGCAGTGGTCTTAGTTATAGCGAAAGTGGAGTGACATTAACGAGATCGCAATCCAGAATGTTATCGTGTTTGGTGACTCGACCCGATTTACCATCACTAATATTTGATATGTTGAAACCACATTGTCATTTAGATGTATGGCAGAGCGCAACCATTATGCCGACCGATGAGTTAGTCAAACGCATTAAAGGCAAAAATGCTTTGGTATGTACTCTCTCTGATCGCATCGATTCACATATCTTAAACTCCGGCACTGACTCTCTGCGAGTGATCGCAACCTTATCTGTTGGTTTCGATCACATCGATATTGATGAATGTCGAAAGAGAGGAATTGCGGTCGGGAATACGCCCGATGTTTTGACTGATGCCGTCGCAGAGCTAACCATTGCTTTATTGCTCTCAACCTCACGTCGTCTCTTCGAGGCTGAAAAAGCATTGCGAAAGTATGACGAGCTTTCTCTTAAGCTTAAGGCACAGACTCATACACTTCAATATATCTAAATATTTGGTGTTTGTGCTGATAAAAGCACTTTAGTATATATTTATATTAATTCTCTTTCTCTTTTGATTTATTTTGTGTTTTAGTGGCGAATGGAAGCCGGGATGGAATCATATGTTTATGTGCGGCACATCTCTTAAAGATAGTGTTATTGGCTTTGTAGGAATGGGTCGAATTGGCTTCTCTGTACTCCAAAGACTTGGTTCGGATAACTATTACTATTACTATTTCTATTACGATTACTATTACTATTACTATTTCTATTACGATTACGATTACTATTACTATTCTATTACTATTACTATTACTATTTCTATTACGATTACTATTACTATTACTATTACTATTACTATTAATATTATATTTGACCATTTGTCTAACATTTTTATCTCAGTTGCGTTCAAAGCCAAACAATTTCTTTATTGCGGATCAAATGCAAAACCTTCTGCTAATTCAATGGGCGCTCAATTTGTTTCCTTCGAAGAATTGCTACAAAATAGTGATTACGTAATAATAAGCTGTTTATTAAACTCAAAAACTCGTCATATGTTTGATAGGAATGCTTTCAAATTGATGAAAAAGAGTGCAATCCTTATTAACACAAGTCGTGGAGGAATTGTAGATCAGAACGCACTTTACAATGCATTAAACAATGGAGACATTAAAGCTGCCGGACTTGACGTTATGAGTGTAGAACCGATTCCTCTAAACGATCCTCTGCTATCACTCAACAACGTCGGTATGTCTCTAGTTTTGAGTTTAATTAAGAAACGGTCTGTTTATATACTCTGATCTCATCTCATGACAAATAGAGGGAGTGTTCGATGAATGCATTAAAAGACATCCAAAATGTTATAAACTTTGTTATTGTTATATAGAATTAGAAGCAAACCTAATGACCGAAAGAGAGTGACATTAAAATTCCCTTTACTATTAGTTTTTTGTCGTGTTTTCGTAGGTTTGTATACATTAAAGTCAATTCTTTGATGCTTTTGATAGAGAACTCCAACTATTGTTAGGAAGAGATTGAGTTCATTAAATATATTTGTATAATATTAGACTCTATTTGAATACGATAGTGGTTTTGCCACACATTGGCAGTGCTTCATATGAGACTAGACTAGAAATGGCGCGTTTAACAGCTCAGAATGTGATAGCAGGCTTAGAGGCATCTAAATTACCTGCTCCTGTATGGCAATAAACTTCTCATTCTATGGTCTTGTTTGCTAAACTTTTTAAAGCTAATAATTATATTTTGCATCGTTTCAGTCTTATATACGTCGAAACCTAATGGTAATTACGATTCTTGACTTCGTGTTCACTTTTAAAAAGTGAAAAGAAACTTAAGTTAGATTTTGTTTTCCGTTGCAGTTATAATAAGAGGTACTTTTCTAAGAAAATATGACCACCTCGTGTGTGGCCTTAAAAATTAAGCATACATTCAACATTCAACATACAAGCCTGTCGTCATTCACTTACTATAGTCTCTATCAATTGTGGTAGAGACTCATTCTCTCCCTTTTCTCTCCCATTACTCTCTATTCCTCTATTACTAAATGAGAGACAACTGATAACTATATATTGGGTGGTAAAACACATAGCTATTTGATAAGCTATTTTCATGTTTAAAAAGTAGTAAAACGTGAACCAACAAAACTTAAATGAATACCATATCAGCTCTGAGAAAATATTTTACGATCATTTATTTAAGGCTATTATTGTAGCTGTTCTTTGAATTTCTCTCATATTTTGTTGAGAAAATAGTTGTGAATAATTGTGTTATTATTTTGAACAAATACTAAATAAAATGTTATGTATTATGAATTTATTGATTTATTTGATTAAAGTTTTGTTTGGTTATTATTAAATTGAAGCATTAAATTGTATAATATATAAATTGATACTATAATATATACATCCATACTATGAATGTATAATACATGCATCCATACTATGAATGTATAATAACTTATAAAAATTTATACCGATTATTGAGATAATGTTAGAAAGTATTGTTTTTTAAAGCACTTACATTTACTCTTCAATTGATTGATTGTATTAAAGTATAATAAACTAATAATTTTCGTATATATACTGTACAAACCTGTATAAACCTAATGACGGTTTGAGCAAATAAGATAAATGAAAACAAAATCGATTAGCATCATAAATGTTGTCGCAGTCTTTTGGTGTCATTTGGCTAAATCTATTATTTAAATCAATTATCTGTGCATTAGTCTAATGCAAGTCAGCCCTACTTTCGCTATAGAGTGAGATTTTAAATGAAACATTCACTTCAAATTGGATACAATAATCATAGAAACAACGCAATAGTCTATGTTGTTTATCAAAAATGCAAATTTTACAATTTTAATTAATTGAATCAGTGGCGTAACCATAAATTATCATTAAATTGAGCTTTAATTTCTAGACTCGAAGGAAAATAATTCAATAATGTATTGATAAATGGGAATCAATAAATGAAAAAGAATTGAAGGTTTAATAAATTGCTGATTAATGTACTTAATTAATAAAAATAATGATTGCTATAAGAAATTATTTGATATCTTACTTCTTCTAATGCTATTTGTTTTTCTATTTAAATAAAAAACAATAATTGAAACAAAAAAAGATTTAATACTATTTTCCTGGAAAGATAATAAAAGTTTAAATAAAATATTGATTTGAAAATCGGTGGAGTCTAATGACACGGATCTACTCATTTAAATAAATGCAGGTAAGCTATGGAGTTATGAATTAATGCAAACTTATTCGAGAACTATATACAGTACACACAATACAATCATTTAATGATTGAGTTAAGTGTTGCCATAGAGAAACTAAGTTTGTTTCGCTTGTGTCTCATAACAAACTTATTTTTTATAAATAATATTAGTATAAAAGCATATAAAAGTACAATTTGTGAATTATCATTATGAGCATCGGCATCAAAACTGAATAGTGGTAAAAGTTGATAATATGAAATGATTGTTGTTTAGCTTGGTTAATGTTGTTTCTCTCATGCACTTGACTGATGCACTTCACTTATGTTAGATATTGAAGAGTTTCTAGTCTTTGTTTCGACGCTAAGCTTTTGTTTTAATTGATTTAATTTCGATTAATGAGTACGAAATGAATGTTGAATGTCTGTTCGTTGGACCAAATGGCTGTTGATTTAATCTCGATATGACATCGCCATTAAATTCGCCTCAAATTGTTGAGCAAAACTTGGAAATTACAGGAAGAGGAGT
The DNA here is from genome assembly GCA_033995675.1 of Nothrus silvestris. Taxonomy (NCBI): domain Eukaryota; kingdom Metazoa; phylum Arthropoda; class Arachnida; order Sarcoptiformes; family Nothridae; genus Nothrus; species Nothrus silvestris. The sequence continues at coordinate 8,209 of JAUJYU010000035.1, forward strand.
GTCTAATGATTTGTTCAGCGATGAAAGAAAACTCGAGTCAGGATTTGATAACATTAACGTTGTTATCAGGTTTGAGTTTGATGTGGTGGTCGTTTTAATTGAGTTATCTGTTGTTAAATTCTTTTTCGTTCTCATCATCTAAACAGAGTCCGTCCAATATCACCAAAACAGCAACTCTATGTGGATCGTAGAGATCAATCATCATTGAATTTTCCAGACGGAGGCCAAATTCAAGTACAGTCGAACCTTATTTTAATGATAGCACTCAGCACATGATTGAAAATCAATTAAATTATCTGCTTGCTACAATGCTTGTAGTGAACGTATTTTGCTTTTGGCAAAGCGTTCACTATAATCGTGATTGGACTGTATGTCTGTGCCTACACTATTTATGCTAATAATAGGTTGATAGCAAGCACTACAATCACTAGAATGTTGATGCCACCAATGTTGATGTTGATTTTGTTGATTTTGATTACTTATATTTCTCATCGTATGCTATCCTCAGCTTATAATAAGTTACTCATAGCTATCATATAAATATAAACTGATATTATACTACCTTAATAGGTACATGATCCTATATCAGGACATTATCGTTCTTTCACCTTCAATGTTGTTTTCGAGCCCGAAGCGACACAAGAAGAGGTTTTTGAGCATTCAGGAGTAAAGAGGCTGATTGACATGTCTCTTGATGGGTAACACCGATACGCATTTTTTTGTTAACAACAATACTCTAAATTTAGTGTTCTCTCTCAGCTAATCATAACTCATTGATGCATTTTTTGTTACATAATAGGTTTGCCTGTACTGTTCTGGCTTACGGCCAGACGAGCTCTGGTAAAACATACACACTTACAGGCAATGCATTCCAGGTTTGCTCATTTGGTTAAATCTATGACTGCTGTTAAATCAGCTAATTTTGATAATTAATTTTCTAAATAGATATTAGACACAAAATTAGCTAATTTAAGGTTAAAAATTTGAGAGTTAGCTCTAATTGGAAGTTAAAATAGTCTTACAGCAAACAGACTTAAGTTGCGTAAATGCAATACAATAGCACATTGACAGGTAATCTCAATGATACGTTAGCGAATTAGAAGTTATCCAAATTGTCTAAACACACACTCTCGCAAATTACTTCTCTTGACATTAGTTATGAAAGTCATATAGAGAACATTTGTCTTTATTTATTTGGACTGTGATTATATATGTGTATATGTGTAGCAAATTTCGACGTCCGAGAACACAATGGTTGCTAAAGGAAGTTATAATGATGGCTCTGGAGAGAAGAAAATTATTGGTATAGTGCAATTAGCATTTGCATATCTGTTCGAACAAATCAAATTGAGAAAAAACAGAAGCCTATTCTACATAATTCATGTTTCTTACCTTGAAGTTTATAACGAGCAAGTATGACATGTCTATTATGGCATTAATCATTATATTCTAATATTGTTTATATTCGTTTCTAATTACTATAATCAGTTTTCAACTTTTATGTTTAAGGTTCTCGATCTTCTCAACCCATCACCAAAGAGTCTCAACGTTCGTTGGGCTAAAGATCGCGGATTCTACGCCGAAAATCTCTTCAAAGTTGAGTGCGAAGACATTGGGGATTTAGAAGGAGTTCTGGAAGAAGGTCTGTATTCTTTTTTGTTAATTTCATTAATAAGTTATGAACTCAATCGCTATCTCAAAGGCAGTAGGAATAGACAGGTTCGCAGTCATAGCATGAATGAAAATTCAAGTCGTTCTCATTCCGTTATGACAATAACTCTCTCTTCTGAAACTCAAGACCCTGAAGATCCTCAGGTAACTGATAAAGATGGCTTTCTGGCGCCTCTCGTTTACTCATAATTAGAACTCCTTTTTTCCAATGAAAGGGATATATTAGAAGAGAGGGTCGATTATGTCTCGTCGATCTCGCGGGCAGTGAAAAGACAAAGAGAACAAACAGCAAAGGAGACACTCTAATTGAAGCCAATAATATCAATCGTTCTTTGCTTGTTTTAGGTACCATTGTTTACACTTTTCAACTAAAATCGCTCCAAATATAGCCCTATAAACATTTTTTATTTGCTTAAAAAGGAAACTGTATATCCTCTCTCGCGGACCCTAAGAAGAGAAGTGGTCATATTCCCTATCGAGACTCCACTTTAACTAAACTTTTAGCCGATAGTCTATCTGGTAGTGGAATGACTTTAATGGTAATTTCAAAACTATTTCACAAATACCTACTTATTTGTTCTATGAGTTCTCTTCAATTATTATATTATATTTTTTTAAATATATTTTTTCCATTTAAAGCTTTATTTGAAATAAAACATTAATTTTATTACCAAACAATTCATTAAATATATAAATTTGGTCATCAAAATATATTTTTAAAACTTTTCAATATTTTATGATTATTATATTAAGTTTTATAAGAGCTTAAAATTTTATATCCTTATTGCAAACCCTTAAAACTTATTTAATGGCTTGACATTTAATTAATTTGATTTATTGTAAATGTGTCGAATTATTTTTAAACTGCATTTTATAATTTAATTTAAATTTTCTTCTTAAAGTTTATTATTTTAAAGAATTCACGAAAGGAAAAATTCAAATGAGATACGTTTCAATTGTTGAATTTTGTTTCCGTAACAGGAAATCCGTTAAAACTAAGGTAACTTCACTTGCATTGACTCTCCGTTAAACTATAATAAATCAGTTATAAGGATAGACTCCAAATGAGCAGTTTTGCAAATTTGTTTCAGTCTCAAAATAAACTCAAAAACATTAACTAAATATTGATTTGAAAAATTAGCAAAATTTTGTCAACTCTAGTATATATTGTAGCAAATTGATGCATTTTATCATTTATTACCTGTACTGTATATTATTTGCTATAACTGCATAAATCAATTTATCCCATCAACTCATTTATGATCTTTTAACTTATTTGTGTATTTTGTTTAAATTCTTTTCTATAATATTTATAATTAAAAATTCTTAAGTATTAAAATTGATTTATGTTTAGTTTAATTCAATTTGAATGGTTTTTAATGTGTGAATTGTTCTGCTTTTAACAAATATGAGAATTTTAATATTCACGCCGTAGATATTATTTTACATATTAATATGATATATGAATGCTAAGTGAGAAGTCTTGCTTTAGTGCCCTTACCTTAAAACATGTATATTGAAACTTATTGAGCTAAAAAGTTTCAATTTTTGATATGTATATTTAAACAGTATTAACTTTTTACGCATTTTATAATAATAATTACTAAGACATGGCTTCTCTCTTTGCATATAAGGCATACATATTAAATAATATTCTTATCAAGAATTTAAAATCTTGAAACGTCTACTACTGTATAAAGAATGAGTTTGAAATGAATGCTCTTATAAAAAGAAATTATATTTATAACTTATTTATATTATTATGCACTAAACAATTTGTATTTATACATAGATCGCTTGTGTATCCCCACAAAAAATAGACGCGTATGAAACTATCAATACTCTGAGATATGCTTCCAGAGCAAAAAAAGTGAAAACCAATCCTATTGTCCGAATGGTTAGTATCATAAATTTGATTAATTTGAGCTTTAATTGGACTTTTACTCATTAATTATGTAATTAAATTTACAAATGAATGTTTAGGATCCTCGAGAGCTTCTAATACTAAGTCTAAAACGAGAAGTGCGTTTGTTGCGAATGGAAAACAACTATTTAAGACAACAGGTAATTTAAAGTTGACACATTTGATACGTTCACAAACATGGCTTAAGGCCAATGTAGTTTTGCAACTCTGATTAGAATGATTAGAGTGAAGCTCTAATTTGTTGGGAGGGATACTAATAGATGTGTATAAGTTGTAAAATCATACATAATCTGCATTTCCATACAGCTGAATCTTGGCAGCGGCTTTTTGCTCACCAGAGCTAATAATAGTAATATTAACGATAGACCAACTTCTGATACGTCTAATACATCACTAATTGAAACGGATCTTAAAAAGGACAAAGAATCTCAATTACACCAAAATATGTTAAACAAATACATGCAAGAAAATGAATCTTTGAGGTCAGTCAAGTTTTAACTATTTTACTTATTCCGTCCTATTGTGGCTCAATTGAAATAAACAATTGGGTTCATTATATTAAACATTATATTGAATGGTTATTTGTTTGCGACAATAGAGCCGAAAATGCTCAGCTTCATCAACAAAGAGAAAGACTAATACATGACCATGAATTGGTTTGTCGAGAAAATGAACGTCTACTCAAAAAATTGTCTGCCGCGGGACAGAAGACTGACAATACTAGAAGGCCTTCAATAGATCATCAAAGCAATGTCAGCAATGGCAGCAATGGCTTATCACTCGATCAAAATGGTATGAAAGATATGCTAAACTCAAACCCAAAGGGGAATCGGAGGCTAGCATTTGATAATGAGATACAAACAAAGCAAATACACAACATAGAAAATCGAGCTATAGGTAAAACTTCTATAAAATATATTTTAATAATGTTGATACGTGTGTGGCTTTTTTTGCTAATGCGTTTCTCGTCATAACCTTTTTTCTCATTTGAGATCTGAGCCCAAGCTTTGAGTTGAGAGGAACCTCAGCAGCAGCTGCACGCACTCGCATAATTAGGAAGAGCAACAAATAACTACTTGTGATTCTAAGGTAAATATACTCGAATACTATTTTGTATATTGTATAGTACACTATTGTAAAAGACATCTGAACAAAATAACATAGTATAACATCGTCTAACATAGTTAGCTGATGGCCTATTTTGTCGTGCAACGCATTACCGATGTTTTCACGAATTACCGATTCTATAAGATTGAACAAATCACGCGCCTCACAACTGTTATTTCTCATCATAATTAAGCGAATTTTCTACCATTGATAAAACCATCCGCATATTCAAAACTCCTTTTTCAAGACATGAAGACACAAACTGTTTTATATCTTTCTTGTCTGATAGTAAAGTGGATAGGATAGTACTATAAAACTAAACAATCCAAATATACTGTTATTATTCCATTTACTTAACGTGATTTCAAAATTGAAAAATTTTAATGTATATAATAATCATGTATTATAAATGAAAATTAAAAATTTATTATAACTGTTAAGCTTATTATTAATTTCAGGTCAATTTTTTATCAAATATAAAGCATATTTACGAACAACTGAAAACACAATTAAATCCATTAAACAAAATAAAATATAATAATAATGTAATTTTTTACAAACTATTTATTGCGTGGTTTTGAAAACATTTGAAATGAATAGTATGAAAAAGCTTTCTCTTATTTATGCGATGTATTCATAATTGTAATTACTTTTAGCTCTACACTAAATCTTTCCGACACTCAGTTGGAGTCCTCAACTGTTTCACGCAAATCGTTAGTATTGCGACTCATTTTATGTATTATTGTATGCTTTTATGCAAAACCAGACAAACTTTGCACTAATATTACTGCAGTACTGAAGTTCTGTTCACTACTTTAGTATAATATAATAGTATGAATTGAATGCGGGAGTGCGACAGATAAGTTGTAGTACATGAGACCACTGAATCACAAATGAAGGGATGGGATGCGGATGCGACCAAATGAATACGGCTTCGCTGCTTTCGTGAGCTGGTCTACTCCTACTGCTAATCAATTTTCAATAAAGGATCTGCTTATATACAACTGTGCAAACAAAAAATAGACAAAATAGACAGACATTAGCAAATTTGCATGCAATATGCATTACCGGTCTATTTTAGATTATATCACATTACATTATATCTCTCTAAAGTGGCTCAAGCTCTGCTTTGAAGCCATACTTTTGTTACATTCTTTTCTTTTACAAAAAGCCAGAAGAAAATAACAGACAAAAAATTATTAGAAAGACAAACATTCCGTGTGACATAAAAAATGGTTTGGTTAAAATGTTTGACATAAGATGCATCTCTTCAAATGAACGTATGCTTCAATATTGGTTCAATGATGCGTTGTTTTAAACAAGATTACTCAATGTGTAATATCCTCATAAAGTCTGATCTGCTACACAAGTACTGCTCTAGAATAATGTGGACCACTGAGTGCTGCCATAGTAACAGTCATTGGGATGCGGGAGAGATAGAGAGACACATAGAGAGAGAGACACAGGGAGAGACACAGAGAGAGAGAGACACACATATAGTGATGAGAGAGACAGACACTCATTGCATGCGTTGGTTAGAGAAAAGTAAAGAGAAATATAAAGAGAAAGAAGAGAAAGAAGAGATAAAATGATAGAAAGGGGAGCGGAAAGTCAATGAAGAGAATTGATAGAAAGCACACACACATACACACATACACTTAGTTTGGTTATATTTGAAGATATGATAGGAGAGAATTAAGCTCAAATTCGCGGCGTGAAGACTGACTGTGTTTTGTGTTCGAAGTAACAGCTCCACCCAAAAGGCAGCCACAGTTTTATCGACAAATAGTTCGTACTCGTTTTATTGGCCAACACGCGCGAGTGCCACGTCTATCGCATCGTAATTCCTACGGGTTCTGAAACTGGTATGAAACTGGCTATGAACTCGCTTATAACGCTTAAGGAGCAGCCTCTCACAGTTTTCGTATGACTGTTCACAGTTTCGTACCAAAGATTCGCACGTGAGGTTTTTGAGCTCAAATGCTTTTCGTCCACGATATAGTTGGTGTCATATCAGACCCTATAACTTAGCAGACAGACAGTCAGGCATGTCATGTCTCAACAACAATATATTCAACTTCTTGTGGTGATAGTAGTGATGCCGCACTAGTAGTAGTTGTAGTTCTAGAACTGCTATACAAGAATTATTGCGTGATATTTACAGTACTAACTGATAATAATAATAATAATAATATTGAGTACGACCTGACGCGCCATTAAAAACAACTAATTTGTGATTTATTCCATTTGATCGTATTTGCGAAAAGTGCTAATCTTTCTATTATTATCATTTGCATTCAATTTATTGCATCCAATTGTATCCAAGTTTCCATAGACTGAAAGTGCAATCATTTTATTTCGTTTTTCAAAACTTGATCCAAAAAAAGAAATCTCATTTTTAGTTATAAGTTATTTTATTTAATTCAATCTTAATAAGTGATACCAAATAATTCATTAACTTATTGGTAAGTCTTTTTTGCTAATACTGAATAACAAATATATATAATATTAATATATATTCAATTCATTCGTTGCAGTTTTCAATCAAATGAACAAATTTTGATGCGAGAAAACGTTCAATTATTTAACAACCAATTGATTAATAATAATTACAACTTTAGTCTTCGATTGTGGAAAGACTTGAATTAGGCTCAAAACTATTGGACCTAATATTGTACGTGTTTTAATCAAAAGTATTGCTAAAGTATCCAAATCGAGCATTTAATCAACACTTTCCACGAATCCATTTAATAATTAATGAATAAGAAGTGGTTTTTATTTGTAGTTCAATAAAGAGAAAGTCAATTATAAATAGAACTCATATAAAATATTATAAAATAATAAAATAAAGTCATCAGAATTTATGAGTTTAAGCGGTGAACTGAAGGCTATCATTATCATCCATGAAATTTCGTCTTGATGTAGAGCCCTGGCCAGCACACGAATTCAGTGATATGGCATACCAGCAGCCCTTTCTTCTAAGACCGGCTGATTTCAGTTACAGATCAGCTCAGCCTCAGTCGGCCTATTTATCAGCATTGGCTGCCTTTGGACCGATGTCTGGTATATTCGGAAAGATGCCAACTCAAGTGCCACCACCTCTGTCAGCGGGGGGGTCGCCCTTCATTACAGCAGAAGACGTACTGGCGTCGCACTCAATCGGCGGCCCAACTGTGAGACCGTTCGAGCCTGAAGATGACGGCATTGAAGATGACCCTAAAGTTATTTTGGAATCAAAAGATCTTTGGGAAAAATTTCATGCACTCGGGACTGAGATGGTTATCACTAAATCTGGAAGACGGTAAGTGAAGTGCAGTTTATGAGCAGACTATTCGCTTATTCCGACTTTAGCTATAGCTATATATTCGTGCAAATTAAGGGATCGCTATAACACTGCTTTACAAACCTTACATCTAAGAGATATGACAAACCTTACAGACCTTCCGATTGAGGGAAAGTGGATTCACATTTTAACTAACTGTGAGGGGAAAGCAAATCTGTACTGAGTACCGGCTCAGGCAGACAAATGCAGCATTAGGTGACACCATTTTGAGCTCTCACTACAATCCTCCTATTGTTCTCAGTGTTTGAGTCTTCACATTAAGCGTTTAAAGTTGGAGACAGTGAACATGCAATGAATATGACTGTCTGTCGCCCATTTGACTTAACCAAATACCAATTCTTTAAATGCGGTCCTTTTCTTTCACTTCACCGCAATTTCACTTAAATGTCTTGTATTGCTTGTATGTCTTGTATTGCATGTATTGCTTGTATTGCTTGCTCTTCGCTCTTCTTGTTTTCAAATAAGAGATGCGTTTTTGCTAAAACTCAATTGAATAGAGTATTAGTTTGACGACAATATCAGTACGTTTTAACTCAAGAGTTGAGAAGCGCAGCAAAAGCCTCCTGTTTACTATTTGGGCCTCCCATTCAATGGAACAGATATTTGAATGTGCTGTACATTACATTGAGTACATTATGTAGACAGTGATGAGATAGTGCTACACTTCTTCACTAATAAGTCTGAGCCGCTCCTCTTTAAGCTATTCGATACAACCTACGACTCAGTTGTTGTCGAGCTGTTCCACTCTTGAAGTGCTATAACTCCATAAACAAACTATGAAAGACCACTTTGATTGAGAAAATTGAGAAACTGACTCAAACTTAAATAATGAGAGTGTTTTGCAGATAGTGTAACGCATTTAGGCATTTAGTAGTTTGTTTAACAAATCATTTCTGATCGTATATAACAAAGCAAATTAGAGCCTCTCATCGTATATAACAAAGCAAATTAGAGCCACTCTTTAAAGTGCGCTATTAAACACTCGAATACTGTAAAAATAAATATTTATTGTTGAGTAGAATTCTCAACAATAAATTATACTCGAAATACCACCGGTCATAATAATACTACGATTATTTGCTGGCATTATAAGATAGTTAGTATTTTGAGTGTTTGCAAATAGTAAGAAAAAGGCACCACTATCTTAATATCAGAGTAACTTTAATAAGACATGTTTTTCAAAATATATCTGTCTAATGGCTTCGAGTGCTACTGTGATAATGGATAAAAAATACACGTATATGTACTGCGAAGAAGCTAGTTTACAATTTTCATACTGATGACTAGTGTTACAACCTTCAGGTGAATTTTTCGCTTCACTTACCACCTCTTATATTAATGAAAATCTTTATAAATTATATTGTATAATATTTGGTCATTTTCTACTCAGTATATAATTATTATATATCACTTTTTATAAGTAAGTAAAGCGAAGAAATAATGATTTTTATTTCAAAGTATCGTTTGATTAATAAGTTATCACCAATTAGTGATGAATGCTTAGAATATCAATTAAATCAAGAGAGTTCTGGTGGCAAACTGTGATAGCATAAAAATGTGTGGAGGTGTGCATTAATTGAAGCCATTCTCTTTCATGTGATGTTACATTTCCAAAATAAAGACTACTATTAGTCAACTTGAATTCCATTCTAACCTCTTAAGCAGGGATGCAGGGATGCGAGTTTTGATATAATTATATATGAATTTCACTTTCAATGTATAACTTATGAAATTGAAAATTATAATTTAGGCCTTAGAGCGAGAGAACATCTCATCATTGACTAAATGATGTTTAAATAGTAATAGATAGTATTGTACCCTATCTACACAGTATTACTTTTGGTATATTATTTAGTGTGACTGTCTGTCAGTGTGTGTGTTGTGAAAGGTTTTTAAAAAGTATATACAAACAGAATGAAGAAAACGTCAATAGATTGGTTGAGTTGATCGCTATCTTGAATTGATGGGCAAACGATGCGTACATATGCGCCACATATTGTGTGTTTATATTTTATTCATTCCTGCGAACTAATGATAGCTAAAAATTATTTTTGTTTGTCACAAGTTGGTGTGTTAGGAATGATGCATTAAAGTTCGTCTCACTTATTCTCTTTCTCTACTTTTTACAACCTCTCAGTCTCGACCCCTCTCAGTCTCGACCCCTCTCTTACGCGTTATACGCATACTAAATATCAAAGATTGCACAGTATATAACATTTCTCTCAAATAACCTTATATATAGTCATCTACTCGACAAAGGCGTGCAGACGCAAGTACTGGGGGTTAGAAATTGAGTTTTGCCGTAAAACGCAGTAACGAGTAATGCAACTAATCCTATAACAGACCTATATTTACGCAAAGATTCGTCACGAACACCCGATATGTGTAACTATCGACGCTTTTCGGCCTCTGACCATCTCTTCTTAACAATGCTGAAGGCATTGATGAAAATGATGAAAATGAGATCTATACAAAATAGCCTACAGGATTCAAAGCCAAACCTATCATTTTTCTCAACCAAGCCCTTCAATTTCCTTCACTGCACTGACTAGTTGTTCAAATAGCCTAAAGCATCAGTAAGTTAATAGGGCTATGGCTAAAGTTTAAAATAAACTTATATGAATACTACGACAGTTATTGTTTAGATTTACTTCTGTTGTTTTTAACATATTCAAAGTGGTAGTTCAGACTCAATCAAGTGCTGAGCAAGTAAACAATTTCCCATACTTTCAACATTTCATAACAGTTAGTATAACTAGCTAGCTAGTTCATAACAGTTAGTAGTATTTCATTCACTATAACCTTAGTTTAATACAAGAGATGCTTTTATGCTATTATCAAGTGTAGTATGTATAGTAAGCTTCTAATGCATCATTCATTTGTTTATATTTATTATTTATTATGTACATCACATTACATATATTTCCATATTTCACTTGTATAATAAACAATCACTAGTGAACAACAGCAATAATTGTAACACTTGGTGTTTAGGCCTCTATTCACTCTCTTTTGACACGTCCTCGTGGGTTCAAAAGGGTCTAACTGAGTGACATCGCACGTGTTGGTGACTTACTGCCACTCATTGCCACCAGAGTGACAAATAAGTGTCCCCTCGCTCTGTATCCCCATTTAGAGTATAAATACAGTGAATTGTCTGTACAGACTGTACAATGCGTGCTAACAGTAAAAATGCTAACTGTTTCAGTGTTTCACTGTTTCAACAGTACTGTTGATAAGGCTATACTGCAATTGGTTGGATTGCATGATCGCAATGATTACAAGACTTTGCCATATCCTTATTAGAATAGATGTAATTTATAAACTCTGCATAGCACGCATGCAAACGTCCTATTGTTTACTGTTCTGTAAGAGTACTAAAGGTGTCTCATTCGAGTACAGCTTTCACTTGTGATATTTTGCATGTGATGTCTTTCGCAAATATCACTGAAATATTGCGTGATATGTCACACATTCTGTATATGTGCCCACATTTTACATCGTGTGCCACTTTTACGCATTTATAAAGTGTTGAATAACTCCAATGAATTCTTTTATGAGAGAAAAAATTGATGAAAAGTTTTTACAAGTGATGTCAAAAAGTGCGAGACAGGCGTTATTACAGTTATTTTTTACTATCAAATCATTCCATCAGCAAGTGATGCACTTATACTGTGGTTTGAGTAGAAATTGAGACCTTTTTGACAATACACACTTCACTTTTTGCCATCATTATAGTGATACATACAGACTGTACAGACTTATAATACATAGCTTTTGGTAAAAGACTGTAATTTTTAGTTTGAACCATATTTGATGGTTGAGTGATGTGGCGATACCAGAGTGCAATTGATGCACTTGTGATACTTTGATGGCAGGGGCCAAACAGGGGCTACACAAAAGCCAAGGCCAATACAATGCTTAGCTAACTTACAATTTTGATGTCCCCCTTCTTGCGATTTATATTGAGAAAAAGCTGCTTTTAATTTTTTTTTCATTGTGCTCTTTCATGCAATTTGCATGTAATGTACGCTACATTTTGAAGCACACAATAACACCCCTAATATAATACATTAGTATTGATGCATAATATAATACTAGTACTTCTCTAACCTTAACTATTGCTGTTGTAATGCATTGAGTTTTAGCTAAACTACACGCTGAGCAAAGGCTGACATATAAGCCAGTGGATCATTTAGAAGCTGATGTGTGATCTGTCTTGTTAGTGCCTCACTCACTACCAGCCAGTGTTCATTAATATCCTGTTATAATTTACAATAATCATCTCGATTATAAATTGTACACTACGTGTGGACCACTCCTTCTAGTTTAAAGCTATGGGCACTTCAATGAAGATTATTCTTAGGTAATTATAGTAGGATTGAGAGAAAGAGACCAGAATACGATAGTTTAAAAGTTGTTGTGTTCACATGGCATTAGTAATGCTTTAGAACCGATAATAAAGTGCTTCAAAGTATGTTTAGTTGCCTTCCCATTGCCTTAAGGGTGTGTTTACTTAGGAATATGTCTGACGTAATGGCGATGACGTGTTGTAATGAATCACATCAACAAACAATATTTTAATCATGCTTTCTATGCTATCCAAAGCAGATCCAAAGGAATGCTAATTGCAGTCCACATCAAAATGTAAAATATGCCGTATTCGTGAACACACATCCCTAACGACCACACACAACACACTTCTTGACTGCTCTCACTCTCATCTCTCTCCGTCTCTTTCCGTCTCTCTCTCTCTCTCTCCGCCTCTCTCTCTCTCTCTCTCTCTCTCTCTCTCTCTCTCTCTCCGCCTCTCTCTCTCACATTAACTCCCATTCTCTCTGCCAGTCTCTCTCCCATTCTCTCTTACACTACTCTCAGATCAAACAACTCATGATCTTTTTCTTACGTGAATCAGAGGTTGAGGTAATGCCTGAAGCACTTCACAAACTCATCTGTTCCACAGTTATAGGTGTGCACTTCACATATTATCAAAGGCTCAATTACTGGCTCTGCAAAAATTCTCTCATTTAGTTATTTGGGGCTGTATTTGGTGATTGTTAGCCAGCATGCGATGCCATTCACAAAAAAGAAGAAGAATTGCTTTAATAGTAGTGCTCAACCATAAAGAGAGTGGTGATCCTGATTGTGGTGCTTTTGCTGGTGAAAAATAGTTTACTAATAGTAGAGAATGCTTAATATGTATAATAGAGAAAGTAAGGAATGCTTCGTACGAATAACAGATACATTTGAGTCAAATTTAGCTGATCTACACATCCAATTAGACGTGGTTTTATACTTCCGCTAAACAATGTTATGAATTTAGTGATGACGTATTCTCACTCTTTTCACTCTCGCATTGTGTCAGTTAGTTGTTTGAGTTGTTCTGTTGTCTCTCAGTCTGCATGATGTCAATGATGTCGAATGATGTCGACTGATGTCGACTCATGTCGATTAATGACCTCTGACAGAGTGCAGGACGAGCAGGACGGGCAGGACGGGACATATCAAATAAATATTTAAGGCCTTTAACCAGCAGTCAGGGGCGCATTGACTAGTGTTCTCTATGCCGTAGAATGAGGCTTTGTTACAAGTAATACACAATATGATAGCATATTTGTCTGTAAGTCTACTGAATTGGATCGCATGTAGTGTGAGAGCTATGAGAGGGCAATGAGAGCTATGAGAGGGCAATGAGAGCTTGAAATGTAGGAATTGGTGCCTCAGGCAAACTGTTCCGATGAGTACGCAATGAAATTTACAAACGAATATCTCTGGTACGTATGGAGAGAAAGGAAATGCGTGTCGTCATGCATTGCACTTTTATGGATAAATCCATTATTTAGAGAGAAGGTTGCAAAAGCAACTCTCTATAGATTCTCTCCAATCAGTACATCCGATCTCTCAAAGAGCCAAATAAGCACTATATAGTGTCTAAGTTAGTAGGAAAAGATCGCTGAGTAAAGCATATGATACGTAGTAAAGCAGCTTTTATCATAAGTTACAGTACAGTACATGTTAGTAGAGTTAACACAAGAGGCAAAAGTGATTAGGCTCTGAACTAGAATACAATCTTAAAGGAACTGATACACTATACACACTATACTCTACACTCTATACACTCGCATCTGCCAGAGGTTTAACGACTTCTACTGATGATAATATTAGTGGGATGTAAGCTATAGTCAAGTGCTTTTGGGCCTTCCTCTTGCATTGTCCAAACGTCACGTCTCGGGGAGGAAATTAGTTTTAGTGATGGCATATCTGTTATAAACTACTATCTGTATTGCAAAGCAAAAAATATAACAAGAATTATATTTATAAAAAAGTCTTCAATTGCAATTGTGCATAGCCTGGCATAGTCTCACATACTCTCAAATCTATGGCAACTAATTACAGTTGCAGGTGTATGAAACCAAGTTTGGCACTTACTTAATGACACTTAGTCTGTGAAAAAGGTCTTTCATTTATTGCTTCACTCAAAAGATCAGATAAAAAGTGTCATCAAACTCATGCAAGCGATGCAGAGCTCGAATATTTTGTGACTTTTACGACTTGTACCCTCCAGTCAAGTCTGTGCCCATGTTTTTTAACTATCTATGCGTTATTATTATTATTATACACACATACCATTAGAACATTTAAAAGCATTACTTTCTATACATTTATACAAATTTACTTATGGAATATAACTTTCTCTGTGCATACAATGAGAGCTCATTTGAAGAATACCTGTTTGGCTTATTTGGTGCAGTATTACATGTTATGCATTATACATACAATTGAATACTGTATACTAAGTTGGGTGTAGTGGACAATATTTATTTATCATTATTATTGTTATTGAATTACCGCGTAATATTGTTAGTGCTCTCACTCTCTCTACTCGTAAGTGCAGTTAAGCTAGTTTTCAGTGCTATATCTATGCATCAAATCATTAAATATGTATAAATATGAAAAGTCAAATGCAAGCCATATTCGTTCATACACTTCATTAACTTGCAATAAGTGCACAATTGCTATATATGCACATATGTTTCTTATGGCATCCTCACTATTACTCCTCACAAAGGAATTTAATATGTGTGCACTTGTTATACAATATGTACGACACTTTCATATAATGATATATATGCACTTTCATCCAAACCTAATTCACAGTTTTTGGATTCATGTGCACTAATTTTTTAGTTTTGAACATGTCGTTGAATATAAAATAGGGTGCATTTGAGATGACACCAGAGCGTGGATTTGTATGCTTTAAACATAGTTTACTGTCGGACGAGTGAACTTTGCTATGATGTGTTCACATAAGTATTAGAGTATATACACATTTACAAACACACAAACCAAACCAAACCAATCTCTCTCTCTCTCTCTCTCTCTCTCTCTCTCTCTGCTCTGCTCTCTCTGCTCTCTCTGCTCTCTCTCTCCCCCACTTTGTCTCACATATTTCAGTTTGCAATTTGTTCCCTACACTGCAATCCCCCCACAAGTGAGTGTCGTTCTGTAACTGTCCTATTGTGTTGTGTCGCAAAACTACCACTATTTCTATGGTTGCCTTTAGGGTGAATCAAATCAGTCCTATATTATAAGGAGATAGTCTGATAGTGAAGAGAGAGAGAGAGAGAGAGAGAGAGAGAGAGAGAGAGAGAGAGAGAGAATAGTGATGCGCGGATGCAATTACTGCGGCTTGTCTCTTGTCTCTTGTCTGCCTGTCTGTGCTGTTCATAGTGTATCTGCTTTTGCTGCTTCTCTTATATGTTTCACTAGTTTCCAAAATGTTCAAATTCACGTCGAGCGCAAAATCAGTCAGCCATGCGTGCAATGCAGAGCCCGGAGGAGTCGCATCAGAGTTTGGCTCAATGTTTGAACTGTGAGCTATGCCAGCGAAGTAACTCCGATGAGGACACGACACATCAGCGCTCTTTGACTGTCGCGTTTACTTTAAGGTTTTTCTGGTAATATCAAGAGATCACACAAAGCCGCCGCTCGGGCGCCGCATAGACTGAATGATAATGATTTAGCACAAACTACCAAACAAGCTGTATGTCATGTATAAGGCTTATTAGTTGTCTTAAGATATATGCATTTAAGCTAAGAATTGAATCTTTGAATCTGATTATAAGTATCTTCTGGTTTGTAATGTAAAAAATGCCAACAGATTGATCACTGCCCATAAGCTTATGAGTTATTCTGATTTAAATTCAAATTTTGTTGTTCAAATAGTTAGC
>JAUJYU010000036.1:0-24133 GCA_033995675.1 Nothrus silvestris
CGTTTTCTCGTTTAATGAATTGATAAAATAATGAATTTAAATGAACTTTTTTGTAAATATGCTCTTTTTATTATTTGTGCGGAAAATGTTGAAATGCAATATATATTATTCAAAACTGGTGTAAATAATGATTTTTGATTGAAAGAGCATTGATAATGCATACAAAAAATAAGATAGAAATAAAAGTATTATTGTGCATTCATTCCTCGTTAAATGGATATTTTATTATAGAGATTATTATAGATTTATACATATTATGATATATAGATAGCTGCGAACGTTATATAGATAGCTGCGAATGTTAATCAAGCGTGTAATTATAAATTAAACTCGTCATATCGTCATTTGAAATGCGCTTCTGATGTGATTCTAATTGGGAATGTGTTTCTCAATGTGTTTCTCAATCGAGCGATTCCTGAGTGGGTCCGCGACTGACGAGAACTGGCAGGGGTTCTGATGCCTAAGAATGCGCTGATCAGCGATGGGAATGAGAATCACATTTTATGATCGTTAACCTAATTTTGCGATCACTGTTCTGGAAAATCGTAAACAGCTGCCATTTCATGTGTTTTGAGGATAGAAAATCATATAATGTAATGGCTTACCACTAACTAACGGGCTATCAACTTCTTCAAGCATTTTTCAATGAACAATTAAGTCCAACACTCGCTCTTAAACTTAATGCTCATATGTTATTAGTTGTAATAATTTCTTATTTGTATTTAAATCAAAAGGCGTCAACTTTTCTCAAGATTCTGAACGATTTTAATCTCTGGCAATTAATTAAGAAGCGAAATAAATTCAATCTAATATTAATTTTGATCGATTGCTAGCTTTAATTACGTTTAGGGCATTAACTTCACTGATATGATTATTGGAAGTTAAACAAAATTTATAAGCATTAATAGATTTAATATTTATAATAACTCATTGATATGAATAAGTGTGCAAACGTTGCGAAAGTGTATTTAATACAAATATTGCATACTCTAGAGAACTTGTTGGGAAAGTATCAGAAAGTTGACATTATTTACTGTATAGCATTAGAATATAAAAATAGCACTTGAAGTGAAATAGTTCTCAATACTCTGTGATGTTTACCGGAAAATACTCATTGAATATGGATGTATTGTGTTAAGGTAGTAATGGATTTGCGATAAGCAATTCACTGTTGAGGCAATGGCAAAAGGCATACTTTACCAATACAACAACATTCTCTGTTCCTTAAATCTTATTGCCTTAGCCTTCAATGGCCTTTTGCGAGCACATACTGTATAAGTGATTCTTTTTATTGCCGCATCACAAGCATCACAAGCTGTAACTTTTCAAAGGATGGAAGATATCACAGCGGAAACAGTATCCAAAGCAATCTCGTATACTGGAATCGGAAAGAGGCCTTTTCATGGCTAACACTACACACTCTTACTAGTAGTAGTGTATCAGTACTGCATATTCTACTCTACAGTATAGGTGATAAAACATATAAGACTGATCGCAGCTTTTTGCACTCACTTTCTTTGACATTACATCGCTGTTTGCGATCAATGAATAAAGAAAGTCGAATACTTGACATTTTTCCATCTAAATCAAAGTCTAATGAAACTTCGCCTAAGATAGCAAATAATGAATTCAATTCATTATATTCAATATACATACAGTTTTCAAATCACCATAAGCTAATTCACAAATAAGCTAATAATTCTAATTAATTTGAATAGTTAATTATTCATAAAATTTATTTACATATTTTGATTTGCCATTCATTACAATACTCATTGTTGTATTCATTAGAACACATTTATCAACATTGGTTTTTAGAGATTTATTTGAGTGCATTTATTATCAAAACAACGTGAATGTATGTCTAACTATTGTCAAAACTAATTTATTTAGGATTAAAAAAGGCTCTTTGGAGTTTACAATGAAATTTGACTGTAATGTTGAAGCTATGAATTTTCACTAAACTTGAATGATAATAGGCTACATTGAAGCATTGTCTTTGTAGATAAATTTATTAACATTCAGTATTTGGTTGATATCACACTTTTCTGGTTTGTGGCCAATTGTTTGAATACTTTCTAAAATAAACAGAATGTGTGTTATATACAGAATGTGTATTATATACAGAATGGCGTTTCGTGTATGGGAATTATAATAAACTCAAAATGTATGACTTCTTTTGTCTCATAATATATTATATTATAAATATATATTGTTTACATTTCAACTTTTAGGAGCTTATGTTTGTTTAACTAATAAACTAATAAATTTATCAACTGTTTTAATAATGTTTATTGCCTTAGCTTTTATTATGAACATTGTGTTTGAGTTAAATTTATTTTATCAATTACGAGGCTCTGTACTGATGTGGTCTGACTATTGGCTCAGTTAAGCACAACCATTGACTTGGAGTTTAAATCCAACCGTTGAACTTGAAGTGCATTTATATTGAAAGATCTACTCCAATAGCATAAGTTTAAGCCACTATTAGATCTATAATGTATAAGTTTACTCAACACTAAAGTCATAAGCTTTATCCTTAACTCGCGAATAATTTTTTGCAATGTATTTATATATATTATAGTTGATAAAAGCTGTATAGTTGTATAGTACAGTAATACCTCGTTATAGTGAATCCTCGTTAGTGTTAATAAGGATTTTGGTTGCAAACATAAGAAACTAGTACAATTGTACCTCTTTATAGTGAATCCTCGTTAGCGTTAATAAGGATTTTGGTCCCAAACATAAGAAACTAGTACAATTTACCTCTTTATAGTGAAACTTGTTTATAGTTCACCTCGTTATAGTGAACACCTTAGCTCTGTCCCCAGCGATTGACTCTATGGAGGTATTACTGTATTTTGATTCCGTGATCAGTTCGGTTATCACAAAATATAATAAAAAATAGATGTCAATTGGAGAACACGCAAGACTGATATTAGGTCTGTTTGAGAAAGCAAAGCCGAATTCACCTGTAAAACAGTTAAACATTTATATTTACAGAAGCAATCATTTAAAATTTGCTAATCAAATATTTTCTTCTATGGCTCAACGAATTTTCATAAAAACTCAAATGTGAGACCTTTCATTCCGGACAAGTCGTTAAATATAGTTAGTTTCGCTCGATTTAGTCCAATGGTCTTAAATGAATAATAAGCCAATTATTAATATAATTAAGTTCATGCTTTTGACCCTTTCTCGCACTAATTTTAGCAATACGTTCATTGTTGCATAAATACAATGTGTTTAATATTTCCATACATTTTAATCAAACTAATCATTAATTATTATGCTTTAAATATTTTTAGCACTTATGAAATGCGAACTTTCAACAAGTTATACTCTGTTATTTATTATTTAAATAAAACTTTTGGTTACTCTAATGGTATATTTAATTAGATTTAGAGTTGTAATAAAAGTTTATTTAGTTTTATTACTCGTAAAATAAGAATTAAAGTTGGTTTAGTTGTGATAGAGTAAAAGGGTTTGATAAAATTAGATATGGTGAAAATGTTTTTGTTAACATATCTTTCTGTTATTTATCCTAAAAGGCTATTATCCGTTTTGAAGGGTTTCTTTGTATATCTAACTCTGCAATTACTTTTATTTAACGTCATAAACATAAATGGTTGATAAATGAAATATTATTGCATTATTATATAAGAGCATAATAGAAATGAAATTATAAAACTAGATTTTTATTTATTTTCTAAAAATTATCGCTCAGTAATATTATGAACAATGTTAAGCTAATTTTCCTAAAAGATTTTTAAGTATCCAACTGTTATTGTTTGCCAAAATATTTTGATATATCAGTCATTTAAGAACTAAGCACTTATTGTTTAAAAAGCTTATCAATTATAACTTAAGCAAATATGTAAATATTAACGTTGATAGTTGACTAACTTGATAGTTGGCGAACTTTCATTAATTGTTAGCACTGTGTGTTTGTGTGCTGAGGCAATAATTCATTTTATATAATTAAAGACGGAAATTATTTCATATATCATGACTTAATGATAAAAAAATCTGCAATACTATATTCTGAATACTATATTCTGAATTCTTATTAAAATTCTTTTTTAGATATTCTAAACTGAGAGTCCACACAATATTCGCTCATTTCGGTCAGGCTTGTCATCAGCCGTCCAAAAGGCCTTCATATAAAGCTATAAAGTTATTTGTGATGATAAATGGTCCACAACATTATCTATCAAAAGCACAGATGAAAATATCTAAGCAGTAGCGTTAGTAAACTTGAAGCTAACTTATACTCAACCATTGCTAAAGTTTCACTTTGGCGCTGAAAAATGATTGTATGCCTCTCTTGTGTGGCAATAGAGAGTTCACTCGAAGCAATATTACACTGTGTGTTACATCATTAGCCTTTTTCTTGACATTTGACTTGAGTGAACATTTTAGTTGAGTAACAACTTATAAGCAAGTTATTAAACTTGAAACTTACGAGCCCTCCGTTTTGATCATAACTTCACTTTGACTCCAATGATTAACATAACGCATACAGTGTAAAGACATTTTAAATTTTACAACATTTGTTACACGTTTATATAGATAAATAAGTTATAATATGATGGGTAATGGTTTGCTATGGTTTCGCTCAATTATACTAAACTATGGACTCCGATTACAAGATGTGTTTAAGTAAATCAAATGCCGAACCAACGTTAATTTCAAATATTAAAATCTTGTTGAATAAATATTTATTTATTTAATAGTTTATGGTATAATTATATAATTCAAATCTCATAAAGAAGATTTTGAACGAGACTCAAAATGCTTAAGTTTAAATATTTTTTAATTAAAATAATTGTTTTCATTTAAGTCTAAGCCTAAGTGACAAAAAAACTTGAGGTAAATGTTAAGCTAACACATTATATTTAATTACATATTGATATTTTATTTGCCAAAGATAAGATATATAGACGAACGATGCTCAATACTTTCTACTATAAAGATTAAGTCATATCACCACTTTTAATTTTGTTTGTTTGTGAATAAAGTTTACCACAAGTTTATTCAGTGATAATAACAGTTTTATTTGACTAAATTAGAATCATTACCAGTTCTCAGCCTTTTCAGAATTCAATCCAAGTTAGAAAACACAAACTTTGATTTTAAGAGATTAGTCTTTTTGAAGATTTCGGCCACAGAAAAACATAAATTTCAAGGTGTCTTATCACTTCTCAATTTCGTTTATCAAAGTTGATGTATAAATGAGTGATTGTATCCATTTTTCATACAGTAAGAGCTATTCAAATTTCAAATTTTATGGCTTCAAATTGTATTAATTAGAAATTTACCATTGTATTAATATATAAATATCATTTACATTATACATTGTATGAAAATGAATTGAATATGATTTTCTAATATACAGAGTATAATTTAATTATTTCAATTTCGGGTGAATTTTTAAAATTAAAGCCATTAAAAGGAAAAAAATTCTTATTTGTTATTTAAATAATATAATTATAAAAGTTATTAAATTTTTGTGAATGGAGCATAAATAAGTGCTATTTAATCAACTTGAAAAGCATAGCATCTTTTAGCAACATATTTATATACCTGTTTTTGTACTCAATTTAATATTTTGGTGAATTCTTAATCAAAGCGTAAATCAGTTGCAAAAAAGTACATTTATTTGAAAATTCTGATTGATTCAAATAATTAAAATGATATCATTAAGATAAAAATTGTCTAATTTTGTTTCGATAATGTTGAATTATAGCCAGACTCTTAGTCTCTTTTAAAATATAAAATAACCGCTCAAATACATTTTATCAACTCATTAACATTGGAAGATCCGATCTTTAATGAAAGGGAAATGAAGTAGTGTTGCATTAATTTAAAGTCAAGTATAATATGCATTTTAATGTCAATTCAAACTTTTTTTTCAAAATTAAACATTGACTATCAATTTAAATCATAATATTTGATAATACTCTCAAATTTATCACAAGAAATGTCAATTTTTAAAAATTCACTTAACTTCAGGACTGCACACGATTTAATTTATTTTTGAAAACTTTAATTTTTAATAAACTGAATGTTGAAATCGTACAAATGAACGAAGTTTTAAATTAATTATAACATTAAATTGAATGCTAAAGTTAAAATATAATTGAAGTGAAAAATTTTGGTAATAAGACTACTCTATAATTAGGGTTGTTGTAATTATATCTTTGAAATTTATTTTTTTATCAAATTTCTGTTTGATAAGCAATAAGAAGTTGAAATATTGCAAGTCTTTTGTTGCATTACAAATAGAAGAAGATCTCAAAGGATCACCGAAAAGAACTTTATTTTAAAAGCTAATAATATCTGGTATTAAAGATAAATTCTAATTCACAATCAGTTGAAGTTTTTTACTAACTATAATTACTAGTTATAAAAAAGTCAAATAATAATTTGAAAAACTAGTGAAACTTAAAATTTATTTTTATAGCCAAACTTATCTCATAAGACTCTTGATTTGTATTCTGAATAGCAAACAGTCATAATGAAAAACATAATGTTAGGTTTTTTTCTATTATATTAATGAGTGATGAATATATGTGCAGATGGACGCTTTCATATTCCTCCCAAAGTGGTAATGACCAAAAAGCATTTAATTTTGTTGGTCAGCCAAGCATTCATTATATATATAAAGATTGCAAGATTTTAAATTATTTGACAAAATAGTAATTTAAAAGTTGCATTTGTTTGCAAATATTTCCATAACTTACTCGACTAGATCTTTATGATTATGCGAATTTGTAGTGCAAGTGTTCAACTTTTAAATTATAGTTCGCCTCAAACATTGTATAATAAAAGGATTTCCTGTCACAAAGCGATTATACATCAAAAAAGTAAGTGACAAAAGTGTGGAAGACACGAGTCGTAGTCAATATCAAATATGAGAAACTCATCTCAGCGTTCAGTACATGCTCTCAAATGGTGAAAAGATTTCATACAATAAGTTTGATATTAAAAAAACGAGAAGAGACAAGAGAAAAAAGAGATAGATATAACACAGAAGAATGCTTTATTTTCTCAAGTAATAATTTGTTGTGCATATGTTTTACATGAAAATAAACTCATCCATGACATACCTGAAGGTCAATTTTAAAAAGCAAACTTTTCTACGCTCAAAAAATATAAGATAAGCTTACAGTACAGGTTTATCAATCTCACGCAACATTGGCATTGATAGCTAAAGTTTAAAATTTCTTTTTTTCAATGGAAGAATGAGCAGAGCATCAATAGGACAAAACTTTTATATTTAGTTTCGGGCAAACAAAATATGAACGTGTTTAACAAGGGAAATGATAGTGAACCGAGAGCTCAATTAAAGCATCCGGTCATAGAAGCTGCAAAGATATTACTGGGTTTGCGCTATTTTGCCAAAAAATATTGAGCGTGAATTGGCTTTAATACAGAATACTATCGTGTTTGTCACGCTTTTACACACTTTTCATTAAGTTATGGGTAACAAAACCAGAACTTAACTTTAAATACATAGGTATCACAAATAAGGAGAAAAAGTATGTGCAGGTGTATTATCGTGTTAAAGATTTGTGGGACACGCAAACAATCACTGCTCGCTTTGAATGAAAAAATGTGAAGGTACTAATGCATCAAAACAAAACAATAACTGATCCTAGTATATATTTGTGCATTTTAATTGTCTTTAGGATGAATCTGAGAGCTTGTGTTTAACATCACAATGGATAGGAACTGAAATGTCGTTACACTTGACCACATCAGACTTCCTGCCTCACATGCGACACATCACACCTTTCTTGTCAGGGAAGGAAACTCGTGACACACATTATAATAACTGAAATAAAAAATAAGCAGTAATGGGTAGAGATTCAAAACATATCGAAGGTTGTGTTGTTCAACATCTAAAAATTGCATTTCACTGAATGCAACGATAATTTTGAGGAACTTCACACACAAAGAAGACACGTCAAAGTATTACAGCACGCACTCTACATGTCTTTGTATGTGTCACAGGATGCACACTATGCAAACTTTATAACCTTTGCAGTTAGACTTTTGCAGACTTTTGCAGACTTTTGTACACTTTTGCACACTTTTGCACACATTGCCCAATACAAGAAGGGAAGCAATAAAAAAAGTTGTGGACAAAAATTGCAATTTATAGATTTGAATTGTAAACAAGCCTTAAAATGGATTGTAATTTATAATAGTTTAAAGTGAAGCGAAATAAATAAAATTAATGCACGGAATTGCAAACATAATGGTGACAATGAATGCATGAATTTGAATTATTAAACAATTCAGCAATATTTTTTGTGTATAAGTAGTGTTATTTAAGTAGTGTATAAGTAGTATTCGCAAAATGCATGCAACACAACACAAAATTTTATATTTAAATAAAAAGCCTAATAAACACACGCACAATACTCATTAAAATACGCTTAAAATAATGGTTAAACTCAATATATAAATCGAATGATTATTAAAGCCACTTGAATTCAACTATTGCTTCCTAGGAATAAATGATTAGTTAAATTAGAAAATGATAATCGGTTACTCCCATTTTTCGGACACCAGTTGCTTATTATAAAACATTGAGGCAAATGAGTGTTAGGCCGACTGAGTTTACGCATCAATTCCTAGTCAAACATTATTTATGAAATGCGCAAAAGCGCTTATGAGAACTTATATATAATATTATGTTAAATTAGTATTTGCAGTATTTGCATGAGTACCAAAGCTTAATATCCTTCTGGCACGAAATTTTTATTACAAGCCTCACACTCTTTAGTAGTTTTAAAATAAACATCTTTGAGAAACAGTCTCAAAATGCTTGGATGGTTGACTTGGAAACCATATATAAAATAGTACCACAAGCTATTCAGTTGAATTTCATTGGAGTGAGCTTTTTATGAAAAAAGCCAACTCATAAGTAGAGTTGACTGTTATTCAGCTTTGTTCTACTCCCCGAAAAGTGCACACTTCATAAATCTAAATTGGTATCATTAATTTGCATAAAAGTCTCGCATATGCCTTATATGCCTTCTCAACTTGAATAAATAGATTGACTTTTACGCTATGGTTAGTGTACTCCTTGGTTTTTCGCGTCGGTGAGCGTCTCAAATGTCGTATGTCGTTGTCGTTGGGAACGTATGACAAATGGATAGTTTGCATATATCAAACGTTGATTGATGTCTACTTCAATGATACCAAACATGCACTTCGCACAAGTTTGCGCTTCACAATTACATTTGCGACATCATTAAATGTTGAGGGTCGATTCAACTTTAAATACATAGACACGCAACTAATTGGATTGTTGTAGCATTACTTACGAGCACATCAATTCATCCTTTCTATTATTGCTTTCTTTTTCTAATATCAAACTTTAAATATATTTTTTTAATGAATTATTATAATAAATGTAGAACTTATTACTTATGAACCATTTATAAGTAAAACATCATTATTTACAAATCCATAAAAATGTAATTTCAAAGTCTAATCGCGTGATTCAACTGTAGGAATATCAGAATTTTAAATTTTCAACAAAATAATGGCATAATCTATTTCCATATCTAATTTATTTAGTAAAGCATTTTATATTTAAGTTATATTCGATTTAATGTTTTTAAGAGAAAAAAATATTTTTAATCAAATGAACTATTTATTTCTGAAATCTAATGTCTAGTTATCAAACATTATTACACACTTTATTATTAATTCAAATTATGCCAATTTATATCTATTGCTTTTATTGATTATTAACACAAAAAACAGATGGAAATTGAATAAGTGTTTTCCATTTGAAGCTTCTTATTCTACTTTTTTTTGTTGAAACCGAATTATTTAATATTAATATAGAGTCTCAGATTCAATAGTGTTTTTTCATTTTTCTTTTTTATTGTTAACAAAATCTATAAGAATATATGATTCCCATTTAAAAAAGACATCCAACAGAACCCTTGTTAACATTGTTCTTTTTCTGGTGAATCTCTTGCTTTTAGTATGTCTTTGGCTCTCTTCAGAATAGCTTGAAGTGGTATTATTGAAGTCTGGATCTCATTTTCTGACTCCGACCCCTTGGGATTGAAACAAAACGAACGACTGTGTGAATGCTAAGCCCTGCCAAAGCAATGTGAACATACCAGTTGATGAAAGAGAAAGAGAATCAGTTTAGATCTAACACATATATACTCAAAAAAGTCGAATTTCTCGTTTCCAGAGAGATGGAAGAGGAGAAGAACGCAACCTGCTATGGATTGAGTCTGTAATCCCAGGAAAACATCGCAAATCTCACTTTGCTCTTTCAGTAGCAGAAAAGTATTTCGACTTGTTCTGAGCGAAAACTATTATAGACATACTGTATAGCTATAGTTGTGTTAAGCTAACATTGCTTTTTCTTCTTTTTATCGCCAAAATGTCAGTCTTTTGTTAATTTGATCATCTTTTCCATAGCCCGCAAATTATAGTTTCTATTCATAAATATTCACTTTATTTAATCTTTTGTTTTTCAATGAGACTCTATTTTGTATCTCATTATAAGAGCTCTTATGCCTAATACAAAATTACGTTTATTTGCAAAGAAGTAAATCTATAAGAATTGGTTGTTTGGCCATTGAATTGCTATTAAATAATTTGATAAATATTTGATGAGCGAATATATATTTTTGAAACTAATTATAATCATGTATTCGTTAATGGAATTGAAGGAAAAGAAAGTAAATAAATATTAGACTTGCGTTACATATGATTCACAATTGATGATCCAATTAAAATGAAAGGCAAAACTTTCGAATGCACTCGGGATGAAGTGAAGTGAGAAATAAAGTAAAAATGCAACTTTAGTCTAATTCATTTACGAGAAAAAATTGTTGCCAATAAATCAGTGGAAGCAAAATCCAATGACATGCCTGTTAAAAGTTAAGAAGCACTTAAGTGAGAGAATGCTAACCAAAAAAATACAGTGGCATTAATGGCATCTGTTTTAAAAGTTACTCCGAATATTCTGCTTATTAATGTACTTTTTTTCATATCAAAGCAAGTCTTGGGCGCCTTCGTTGACGACCTTCTTCTAAAAAAGATAAGAAATCGGATGGATTGCCGTCCTGTCGGTTACAGTGATCTGATGAAAATACGACAATTTTGTGGAGCCCACCCATGGTATGATTGGAGCACAACATACACAGAATATATACGTAGCTATAAAAGAGAGATAACTTTAAGGAAATACTGCGCAAATATTCCAAAGATTGTAGAGATGTTTTTGCCCTCAAAATACTACGAAAACTATTTTATTAAACAAAGAAATTTCTCTTTCATAAAAAAATATTAAATTTTATTGATTCCTTTTTGTGCTTATTATCATTTAATTGTGTTTTATTAATCATTCCAAACTTGAGTTCACGATTAGAACCAGTCTTGTGATAAAGTTTGTATAAATACCTGATGAATACTAATCAATTTGATGCAGTCTTTCCTCTTATAAACTTTATTGTGCGCTAACTTTATTTAAAAGCATGTGTTCTCAACATATTGACCAATGATTTTTAGAGGAAGCGAATTAAAAATTATTTTATTTGAGTCACAACTTTTTTTCTTATCAATTCTGACACATAACAACTTTATTGAATTAATTAAAATAATAGTCTGTTATTATTTCGGTTAATCGTATTTCGTGTTTTACTATAAATAAATAAAAAGTTTTACGAATTCAATTTTGAAGCATTTTTGTAAATGATTTCAAAATTAATATACAGAATGAATGTTTTGATTTACATGAAACTTAATGACTATAATTATACACTTCGTTACATAAGTTAGATTAGAGAAACTTATATTTGACTTTAAGCTATATTAGTGATTGAAACTCTAATAAAAATTATAATAAAAACTTTATATAATGTGAAAACCGGTATTTATTATGAAATAAAGTTAATCTTTGATAATATGGAATGATTGAAAATGTTTAACAATGAAATTAAATATGTAACGCGCTTTCCACCAAAAATAATGGGCTTTTGCATAAATAAAAAAGTAACAAAAACATAAACTTTTATTTTTCTCATAGTGTATAATTCATTGTGACAGTTTTGCCTATTGAGAGAGTGACCCCTCCCACGTAATTCTACACAATCAACATAACTATTGATGTGTTTGCGTGTATTTGTATTTAGGTATACCAGAAAATATCCTGAAAGGAAGAAACTTCCCGTCATGTCATGCATTGCTGAAAGCATTCGTGTTCAATTGCAATCACAAACTAACCATTATTTATAACATAAATGTATTTAATTATTTGATATAAAGTTTATTCAGTCAAGTATATGAATATATGAATATATATTTTATTTTTAAGCTGTTTTGCGTCAGAGAAATAAAGAAAATAATATTAAAATTGTTAAAATTATGAAATAAAAGTTTTTAGTCTAAATGATGGCTGAAATTACTTTCAGATATTATTTAAGTCGTATAGCCTGAAGTGATTCTTGTAAAAAAGTAAAATTTGTAACTAAACATCTGCTAAGACAAACTCATAATTATCATTTAAGCATTGAGACGGTTGGAGTGTAGAATCAAGCTGTCATGCATGGCAGTTGTTTAGTTGTAGCGTTCAAACAACTACATGGAATTGAGCACCTAATATGCATTTTAGCATTTTTGAGAGTGAGAAACAAATGATTTTTTAGAAATTATGTGAGTGAGAGAGCGAGAGAGAGCGAGAGAGAGCGAGAGCGAGAGATAGTCATGCAAAATACAAAAATATCTTAACTATTATATAATTGAAACAGACATGTTTTTGTCGTTATTATTCTTATTATTATAGTTATTATTATGTTATGTTTTGGCTGACACTAGCATTTATAGGGGCGAAACAGAAATGTTAAGATCGGTAGCAATAATTTGTCATAATGAATACAAGACAAGAAAAACCAAAAACTAAGTAGATCTCTAAAGATCATAATCCGTTTCACTTTATTGCGTGCTCCTAAACCTAAAGTTGTGTCGCATTATCGATCAAAGCTTATTCTGCACAAGAAATTGCAGTCCAAAGCCAATAGCAACCTATAAGATGTTAGTATGACTGTTCATATTTAATCCTATCCAAGTTGTGCAACTGTAGAGAGAAAGATGAGAGATGTGATCAGCAAATATAAGAAGTTTTGACCTCTTCTATAATAATACCATATAAGAGTGTGTATTGCACACGAATTACAGACTTTGTAGTATCTTCTACGAATACATAGAAAGTTCACTCTATTGGCAAACATATGGTGCCAATAGAGTAGTGGCCAACACATTCTGCTAGTTGTAAGATCTAAGACCTAAGATGTAGACTAATGTGATCTTTGCAATGCCAACAAGTCTACTCTTTTAGCATAATATTAGATGTTCAATATATAAATATACAACAGAACACAACCTTGTATTGAACCTAATACACACATATATGCTTTTTTGCCTTATTTCAGACAAACTTCGATTAAAAGTCAAATAGGCTTCAAGAAAACGACATAAGGGGGGAATCGAGTGCTAGACTAATATTAATATTATTCGGCTCACGTTCACAAATTGAGTTGGCTTTTAGAGTCTGAAAAGGCTTAATAATCTAATTATTAAAATAAGAGAAGCGAAAGTTAGCTAAAAGAAAATACTTCAAAGAAAAGATTTTTAAATATTCATATGTTCTTTGAAGCGATAACTGTATAATACTGTACTTTCAAGATATTGATATTGCAATTTCGAAAAAGCAAAAATAAAAGCTTGCACTACAATAGCGTCCCAACCAATTAATGTAAAACTAATCTGACTGTT
The DNA here is from genome assembly GCA_033995675.1 of Nothrus silvestris. Lineage (NCBI taxonomy): Eukaryota > Metazoa > Arthropoda > Arachnida > Sarcoptiformes > Nothridae > Nothrus > Nothrus silvestris. Next base: position 13,822 of record JAUJYU010000036.1, read on the forward strand.
TTAATGGCTTATTATTATTTCATGTCATTATATATATTTATGTGCTGTACGGACGTTGAAGCCATCTTTTATGTAATATACGTGCCAGAAATAGTCAATAATTTTGACTAACAAGATGAAAACTCTGTAAAAGTTGTGATTGCTCTAAAGACAGTTATCATTACGATGGGTCAGCGCTGTAAATTAGTTCTCATTATGTGTATTCAGTGATGTGCGCTTCACATTAATAAGTACTCTACACTCTAACAGCTTTTTCATTAGGAACAGCTTAAATACATTTGATTAAACAACAAAAGTGTGATTTACTTCTGTAATACTAATTACAACTGCTCGAGCTTTTCAAAATCAGACATACCAGAAAAGTGCAGTTAAACTCTATTTTGATTTTTAATTTTTCATTGTATTTAAAATTGATTAATAAAATAATTTTGTTTGAAGTTTAAATTGACTCTAAATAGTTTATTTGTTGATAATATTAGTTAACTTAAAGTTAATTTTGTGTAATTCGATAATTGAAGTATTATTTGAGAGTGACTTAAAAGTATAATTTTGAATGAAAAAAAGTGATTTAGTTTTTTTGTGTTTTAATAATTACTAAAACCTGATACTAGTCTTGACTGAGAGCTCTCATAAAAATGTCATTGAATTTGATGCTTATCTCTTAAGTGGAAGCGAAAATCTAACAAAATTGCACAAAGCATACAAACTTATGCCGCACAGGAAAGTGAATCTCGAGTTAGTAAAGTAATGAATAGACGATATTCAAACATTAATTTTGATATTGTAAGCAATAATATAGTAAAGCAAACTAATAGCAAATTCTTATCACAACTTCAGGATATTAGAGTTGGAGAGAGTTATTGTATAGCTTTTGATATAAAAAGCATTGTAGAACAATCTGGTTGATGATGTTTGGTAGGTCTCGTTCCGGTTGCTTACTTTGTTTAATGATTGAGTTAGAGTTAGGCAATATGTCAAAGCAAACTTCTATTCACAAATTAACAAGAGAGGAACCTTCTAATGGGTAGGAGAGCCTAATTCCTGATACAATAATAATTAACAATAACCAAAGCGAGTCGCGTATAAGCAGCCGGTGAATCGCATGGATGACATTATATTAAATATGCGAACCTCCAAATAGCACACAGTAAAGGTTTTTTGTTTTATTTAATAGCAATCTTTTTGAATTATGATTAGTTATGTTCCGCTTATGTCAACCACCTCTAAAGGCAATAATGAATTTCCGCAGATAAAACTACATCAAAAAATACATCGGTATTATTTATATAAAAGACTATGTAAATTAAGGTTTGCCATCAGAATTTAAAATGAACATAACATTTTGGTTGCTAACAAAATGAGTAACATGATATTTTATGGGAAACTGATACTGATGTACCTTAAGATTGGCGGGTAATTAACCAGAAAAGGCAAAGGAGGCAGAAAGACGTAGTCAACGTCGTCTTTCGACTACTTTCGAGTCCACATAAAAGTGCACTAACGTCGTAAGTGAACAAGTGCACGAAAAAGGTGCATCTCTGATAATGTAATGGTGGTCGCTATTTGATGTCATTGATAACACTGACGCCAGCAGAATAGGTTCAGCGCTAACTCAGCTGAATCTGTTGTGCTAATCAAAAAGAACTTTTCTTTCATTTCCAATTGGCCACTATTTGACCGCAAGGCATACTGTCTGGAGTCGAGTCATCGCCGACACCCATATCATCACATGCAAGACATGCATTACCTCAGTCTACGACTGTGGCGGCACAATTTGACAATATCAACATAAGCAGTAAAAAAGTTTTCGAGCTTGTTTATAAGGTGATCTTTTGTTTTAATGGCGCACTGGAATGCTATCTCTTCTCTATTGCATCGCTAAACTCATTACTTTTGCTTTAATGGTGACCAACCATATCAGTCATCATTTATAGTCATCCTGACTAGAATTGCAGCTAAAATTGTTTTGCTTTCATCAAAGCTTTGCTTTCATGAAATTTACATAAAATGAGCAAACAATGTCATCAACTCATATAACTGGCTGTTTGACTGTCTCAACAAATCATTTAAGGCTATACTTAACCACTTTCTATGTCTAATCTATAGATGATTTTTTGTGAACAAATCTAGTCATTTATTTTGAAAATTGATTACATATTTAAATAGATTTTAAATTTAAAAATTACTACTTAAGGTTTAGAGGTGTAAAAAATTTCAAATTTAGAAAATATTATAGACTTTTTGCGCTCTTCGTGTTTCAGTCGAATAATCAGATATAATGGTGAAAATTATTAAATTTACAGTAAAATTAATTGTTATCAGCAAATAAAAAGAGCGTTATTTTTCTTAAATGTTTAAAATGAATGAATAGTCTAAACACAAAGTTAAGAATACCTGACTTTATAAAGTTGTTGAAAATAACATAACAGATTTACTAATATTCTATTTATCGTCAGTTAAAATTTTATTTAAAACATATGAATAAATTCAGAATAAAAATGAGATTACAAGTTTCAATATAAATAAACCATTGTGTTATTTATTTTTTTAGTGATTTAAGTATTATAACTACACATGAGAAGTATTTTTACTTTATATTTTCAGATATTATCTTCTTTTCAAAGTTATTTTTCTCTTATATTTAACATAAGCGAAAGAGAAATATAAAAAATTGGATTCAAGTATCGAAGTTTGACGTTTCAATCGGAATAAATCATAATTTAGTGAAATAATCGAAATTTGCAATGACTTTCATATTTGTGTTACGTTTATTTCTGATGATGTTTTGCTAGTATTTTAGTGTTAGCACTGTTTGGAACAAATATATCAAATGTCTCTCTTTGGAAATGGCAAAAAGGCAAAGTACCCAAAAGAGTATCTGGTCACACTTTATTTAACACAACCTACTCGTCTCTCTCTCTCTCTCGCCCTTTTTTGAGGCATATTTGCAATGGTTAGGTTTGGTTTTAGCTCAACCGACCCTATACTCAATACTTGTGTATATATTATACTAACGTCAATACATCTTCAATAGGAAATTTTGGCATTCGCTCTCTTTCACACTCTATGTATTTCTGTTTCGAGTTTTCTATTATATGGTCACTCACTGCAGACTCACTGTTGACATTGCACTTCAATATTTAGTTGCTTTGCCAGAACGGACAGTAGCTGTGCTGCTGTTGTAGACTAAAAGAAAAACATTCGCCAATTTCGTACATCGAACTAACGACAAACTTTGTTGGATGACTGATTCACTTTCGATCTCCTCTTATTTGTTCACAATTTCACTGATATTGTATGTGTTGAGCAATTGTCATCAGCATCACTATCATCACAATAGTGTATCATATGTTCATATCATCTCATTTTCCCCTCACCTTATTTTATTGTCATTTGACATTTCAATATACATATTGAATGTTAGCTTCAAAATACAGTTTACTCTCTAATGAATCGAAAACAATACGTTTTCGTTTCTAAAATAGTTCATTATAGGGAAATGTTTTTTAAAAAAATAATAACATTAAGTAAATAATTTTGAAGTAAAAAACGTGAATTGAAAAATTTATCTTCAAATAATAAAAGCAAATAAAAGGCCTTTTTGTTGTATTTAGTTTTGACTGTATTTTTGCTTTTAAGGGAGAGCAGTAAATGCTATATTACTTTCACTACTCGAAACCCATCAGAAAGTGACAAATTCATCAGTTCTAGCATTGATGGCTGTTCACATTGGTCAAAGCAAGCAATAGCTCTTAACCATCTTATTTTGAGGTTGGCCTCTCACTGTTCCTGAAATGCTACTACTAATAGCTTTGTAAATATATCTGCGTATTTGACACCCATTCCATTTATGTGACTCAATAGCTTTCTATTTATGTATGAATGAATGAATTGGTTTTGCAATTGCAAAGTGCATACACACGTGCATTCAGATTCACATAACTGTATGGTATATCCACATGCCTTTCAATGAACTCATGTTAGACTCTAATAGATTGTAAAAGAAAGAAAAAAGTGAGAAATAAGTAATGGCTCCCTCTTTGCCTACCCTCCCAATGACCACCACATCGACCGCTGCCATTCAACCGCAACAAATTAAGTGTAAAGTTGTTGAAGAGTGAAAGTAAATATTTTATTGAATAATTTTGTATTGTTAAGCTTGAGAGATAGGAAGTAAAACCTCATATAAGTATTGTACTTTTTCTCTATTTTTATAGAAAAGCAAAAGTGTCGGGTGGAGTCCTTCCCGACTCATGAATTTCGTGTTTAAATTTAGTATAAAAGGAAGGAATAGCTCGATTTCTATATAGCACTGCATATTTTCAACATATATTTGTTGGTCCATTGCATTTGTCAAATAGAAAATTTCCAATGAATAACATGTAGACGCAGTTCCCACACACCTAACTGTGAACTATTATGACTTAACTATTATGAAGTGCTGCGCAATAACCATAACTTATGAATTGAAATTTTATCAACTTTTGCCGCAATTGAGCTCAAATGAAGCGATATTTTTCTTATTGTGTGCTTTCAAATATGCATTTACTTACGTATTCATAGACTGATTCATTTCTAATAGACTAACTCGTAAAGCAATCGCTAAACTCATCAATAGGTAGTTATTTACAAGAGTGAAGGCATAAAAAATAGTTATAGAAAAATAGAATTATAAGAGTTTATACAATATACCATTTCATACAATTGATCCATAATTTGAAAAGAGTCCGTTTTTTACATTCGATGCTTCATTAGTTCTCTCTCTGCCAAATAAGACTGCCTTATAATCATTTTTTAGTACTGCTCTGTATTGTTATTCCCTATTAATGAGGATGTTTGACGATATTTGACGATATTTCAGGATGTTTGCATTTTTACACATCATTTGACGCTTTTCTTTCTCTTCTATTCATACTTTCTTTTCTTCTAATATTTTTCACATACAAAACATTCAGACTTTCATAAACTATAAGAATTCATAAACTTTGGCTTTAAATATAAATATATATATCTCTACCGTTTTTTACGATTGGGTCAAATATGATGAGAGGAAATGAGACATAATTTTAGTTTTTTCAATTTATAAAATATTGTTGACTTAAAATATATTTCTAACTTCAGAGGGTATTAAATTACTATTCCTATGAATTTAAATAAAAAGAAGATTAAATGCAGGTATTTTTGCACGTTTTAAAATGTTATTCAAAGCTTATTCAAAGATTTAACAAAAGATCCGTAATCTTTAGTCAAAGTTAAGTGATTTTAGATTAACTGTTGACCACAGCAGCAAATGCTGAATAAGCGAAATACATTTAATGCAAGAATAAGAGGCATGGATTTCTCGAACAAATATTTAGAATTACTTAAAGATTTAGCTCATTTACACATTACAACTATACAATTCAACTATTTAGGGCCACTGATAACCAAATTATAAATACTTCTTTATAGTATTAAAAATATAGCTTAAGTAATTTAATCAATGCTAACATTTCATTCATCAATTCATATAAGTCATAATTTTTACAAATAAGTTATATGGACTTATAGAAAGTTATAGAAGTTATATCAAATTCATAGCAATGAATAATTTCTTTGAGTTTTGGAAAAGTTAAGGTCATTATATATATACATAATATATTACATATATATATATTTATATTTTAAGGATCAATAATGAAATTATCTGAATTTTTAAAGCAAATCGTATTTTATAGTTTTGTATAGCATTGTATAATCAACTATTGAATTTAGTGAAATTAGTTATTACAGATTCTACAGATTCTTGTTATTCTGTATATACTTTTACGAAGTGCAAGCATTTTCATAATACTGTATATCATTAAATACAAATAATTACCGAAAATAAATAAATCAAATACTATTGTCTCTAAGCTTGGTTTTATCAATCAATATGAATTTTATTTTAAAATTTCTACACATTTATTGCTGATATACAACGTTATTATAAGTAGTATTTATATTTTATACATTAAATAAGTTTAATTATTTTTCTTATTTCAAGTTGTGTTATGTTTTACTATAAAGTGAACAAATATTTATAATAATAATTATCACAACACAATACCATATTTTATAATTTTAATTATTGAAATTAAGTACGAATTTAATTTACAACAAATAATTAAACTTTTTAATAAATCACTAAAAGCTTTGACATTTGATATATTTTTTACAAAATATGATGATTTGTAAATAATTTGAAACTGGTTTTCATTCTCTTATCAAATATGATAGAATTGCGCAACTTTTTCAGTAGAATATAATGATTAAATTCTATCGATAGAGAGAATTAATTTAATAGACGAACATTTAAAGAAAAACTTGCGAGTTTGTTAGCTTTAAAGTTGGAATAACACCTCCATATTAACTAATCTTATGATCAAAATTTAATCATTTATAGCATTTAACTATTTTATAGTTTTGTATAGCATTGTATAATCAACTATTGAATTTAGTGAAATTAATTATTACAGATTCTTGTTATTCATTAATTACAGCATTAATTATAACATTTAATTGAATTAATTACAGCATAAATAAAATTCTGCTGAAATTTAAATTATTTTATAGAAATTATTGTAAAAAATCTATTTGTATTGTTTTGAGGTAACTATTAATGGATTAATTGAGGTTTTGAGTTATTTTGAGGTCAAGTAATGGTCAACTTATTATATGAGAGAACTAAAGATTACTAACTCGAAAAACGAACAAAAGTAAACCATTTAATAATATCAAAGTTTTCTAGTATTTTAAATGTTAAACATATAATATATTAGGTATTGTTATTCAAATGCAGTGCTGCTTAAATTGATGTGAAATACGAAATTTTCACTTATTTACAGAACAAAACAGATATGATTTATGATTTTCTTCTATTTGAAACTCCTTTTATATAAATTAATCACAAAAGCTATGATTGGAAAATAATTTCAAACTAACTGAGATCTACAGTATTAACACATCAGATATTAGGCCAATAATTAATTACTATAAAGGCATTATCAATAAATTTAAAAATATGTTTAAAGTTGGTCTTGAAATGCGATTAATTATGTAATATTTGAATTTTTGAAATAATACAATAACAGTAAAACTGGGATTTAGTCAAATAGTTAAGCAATACTGTATATAATTTTTACAAACTTTAGAATAAAAAGCGTATAACCATTTTTACTGAATTTTTATATAAATTTTCAATTACTATAAGTCGTGTCGCAAAAGACACAAAACATAGTTAATAGATTTTAGAGAAAATTAATGGTTAAATACAATTAAGAATTTATTAACATTTAATAATATAAATTAAATAGAAATAATTGCTCACCAGTGAGACACTGATGTTCGTAATAAGAAGTCGTGGTGTGGATCAGGTCCTGTCTGGTGATGCGCTAATGCAAAAGAATTGGGTGCTCCGAATGGATTTGTGAACGTCGATGGAACTGATGCCCCGCCGTTTGCACCGAAATGATGGTAATGATGGTGTGCGGCTGCAGACGACAGGCTGGCGGAGGAGACTGACTGCGACGCGATTAACATTGAGTTTTCGTGGTGTGAATTGTGTTCATTTGATGGAGAATTACCTGATGATGTCGAAGGACTGTTGGATTTAATTTAATCAAATTTTATATCAAATCCAATCATTTTATATTTAAATAAAATTCAATGTAAATGTTTAAGTCAAATAAATCGGAAGAAATAATTTCTTTTGTGATTTTAACTTTCAATTGTCATATACAGTCATTTTTTATGGTTAAAGCTTTGAAAATATCTTAAGTTGTATTTTATAAATATAGTAAAGGTTTCTTTATTTCTAATAATATGTGAAAATATTTTTCAATTTATTTTTTTAAAAAATTTCTTTATTCTATTGATGACCTTAAAAGCGATTATGAAATATGATTTCTCAAAAGCGAATTCATCCTTGAATTAAAAATTTCTTTCTATTCAATTTGAATGAAATCCAAATAACAGGAATGCAAATACAATTCATATAGTATTGTAATGAAAGCATATTTTGATTACTGCTAATTACTGTAACGGCTATGCATTGTGTTAATAGTCTCCAAATATTAGTAAAATAAGAGAGTAAATGTACAGTAAATGCAAGATAAATAAGCTGTGCGTTAACTCTTAATTTTGTATAATAAAGGGCTCAAACTATGTGCCCCTGAAATGCATAGTTTGTCAAATCGGTAAAGCTGTGAATCAATAACTTAAAGGTTTGAAACAATTGATAAACAGAAAAATAGAGAAATACTATTGTATTGTGTCTCAAGAATGACTTACATAAGAGATTTGCCATCTTTAACAAGAACTGGAACCGCAACTTTGCGCGGAGAGGAACTGTATGTATGACTCGATGAATTGTTGGATGTGTTACTGCTATGATTGACATTAGCTGTTGTTGAGTTCTGCGGTGGTGTTGGCGAGGCGTCGCTCATCGCCTTTTCTTTTGCTTGACGTTTGCATTTATAGCGATGATTCTACAAAATCAAATTTACTTTTCAATTCACAACCATTTGCGATCACATCAGGTATGAATAGTTTCTATTCATTCATTCAGACATACCTGAAACCAGATCTTCACCTGCAGAGCAAAGATATAAAAAATTCAACTAAGTTTAACTCTAAAGTTTATTTTCATATGTGTAAGCAATTTATCTTAAATGACAATCAGATTAAAGATTGACGTAAGGAAACGAAAAAAATAGTTTGTTTTGCTTTCATAGCATCACACAATACATAACATATTTGAATTCTTACCAAAGATTGAAATAAATGTTGATAAAAAAACTTATTGCAGTTGATAGAGTAAATTGAATAAACTTACTTGAGTTGGGGTCAATTGAATGAGTGATGCTAAATGTTCTCGTTCTGGGGCTGATAAGTATCGTTGCTGTTTGAATCTTCGCTCCAATTCGTAGACCTAAAATATTTATTGAGAAAATGTTAAAGTGTTGGTTAAAGAGTAGAGTTTTGTTAAATTAAAGTGTTTTTGAAGAGAGTATCACTTTTGTAGAAATAGAAAGCTCGCACACACTCTACATGTGTATCACTTTACAACCGCAAAGTTGATGTCAAGAATTGGTTAAGAGCTTTCCAGATGAAGCTTTGAGATAAGGAAAATAGGGATTAGTTGTAAGGGTGTTGATGAGAGGGTCATCCATATGAGAGAATACAATGATAAGGGTCATCGTATGTATTGAAGAGGTCATACACCGTGAAGTAGGCACTCATCATCACACGTACCTGTGCTTGGGTGAAGAGCACTCTTCTCTTTCTTCTCTGATGATGAACTGGTGTAAAGTGAGGCCCAACTAATCCTTTAGGTCCGGACGGCAGAAGACAAGACGCCGGACTTGATGTAACTGATTGTGAGGCTTGACTTTGATATGTTGGCGGCGGATATGAGCTCCAAGTTGTCGGTCCTCCGTTTGGATAGAATGGATCGTAATAAGCACTTGGAAAAGATGATCTGTGCTGTACTTCTGTGTTATAGACTGATGAAGGGGATGACGAAGAACCTATATTCATGATTGCGATAGTTTCTCACGATAGCTCACGATTACTCTCAGAATGAGATGGAGAGCTCTTCACTAAGAATTCAACAGAGTTGCAGCACAACCAACAACAACAACAACAACTTGAAGTAGCAATAAAGCAATAACTACTTATACGAATTTGTGCCCAACACTCCACTCCTGATTGGCTAAGGGTTTGGCTAATGTTCACATGTATGATTCAGTTATGCCAACCGAAGGATGTGCTCTAAACTAACTAAACCCACTTATGCTGCAGACATGCGTTCTCAAGCAGAAACGCATTTTTTGAATCATATATTCAATAAGTTGAAGCCATAGTTCTGAATGCTTTTGTATGTGTAAATCGTGAAGAATTTGTAGCAGCAGTTGTTGGCTTCAATTTAACGCTAATAGTTGTGCCCCTTTTGCTATGTTTTGACAATATATGTAGAAATGCCTTAATGTTTGCATTAAAGATTATCTATTCCCCAACCAAAGGATTGCTGAATATGTGTGTTATTGAATATATATTCAGATGTCAATCATTACTAATGTCGTCCCTAAAAATTGGTTAACCTTTATATGAAAACATCAACTTTTCGTTAATAAAAGTTTCACTCAATACTCCTCTACCACTCAATACGGAAACTTATTGTATGCTTAAATGTAACAAAATATTAGTTTTTTCGCTTTTCAAAAGCATTTGAAAATTTTAATTTATAAAAGAAGAGTCAAAATTCTTTTATAAGTCAATGTTTAGTAAAAAA
>JAUJYU010000037.1:0-24024 GCA_033995675.1 Nothrus silvestris
ATAATATTTTATTATGAAGACATTCAGATATTGGCACAAATGTTTGGCAGCATTTTTAACCACAAAAAAACAACTTTTTTATAATAATATATTATATAAATATCGATAAACTTTAAATATAGCATTCGATCGATTTAATGTGGGGTCAAAAATATAATTGAACTGAAATGGAAAAATTTCTACAACTTATATCATGCGTGAGGAAATATTTTTTCATTCTTATAATAAAAGATTAAATAAAATTATTTTAAAATTATTGACAGATTTTAAAGTAATAAATATTTCAATTTTTTCAATTCGATGAAAAGTAATAATAAAACTTGATATTAATTTTCATTAAGACTTGTGCTTAATTTTCGTCACTTATACTCAAGTATAAACAGTTATCTTCAAAAATTATCAGTCATTATAAAACAATTTCATGCAATTTGTATGAATAATAGCTCAAAAGTAATTGTTATACATTTGAATAATTGTTTCAAAAGCTAAGAAAAAACTCATAGAAATGAGAAATCTTCAAGTGAAGTTTTTATAAAGTTTGTTTATATTAATTTTATGTCATAATTACTTAAATAAATAGATTTATAAAGTGTTTAAATCTCCTTAATCTTATTATAATATTCAATCCTTTTATGTAATCAATGTATTCAAGCATTAAATCACTTGAAATATAATTAGAAAGAATGTATAAGTTTTTATACTAGTACTCTCTATGTGGAGTTATATAGTTATTAATTCTAATTTGAAGTCATATACACTATCATAAAATCTAGTGTAAAAGTTATTATTATAACTAAAAAATTGTAAATAATTAAAATTTTATATATTTATGATATTAATGTTTAGAAGAACTGAATGTGTATTACACTGTATAAAAATGATATAAATATTAATTATTTCGAATACTAAACTTCTGTTTAAAAAACGGTGTATTTCTATGAGAAAAACTGTTTTTGAACGAATTATCTCTGATTTGTTACTAATACTAAAGTAAAGCTAAAAAGTATTTAAATGCTATAAATCTGTTTTAGTATAAAAATATATTTTAGTATTAAAGAAGTGCAGCAGTAATTTGAAATATAGATTAATTTTAAATAAAGAAGTATTTCCCAAATTAATACCTTTGAAGAATATTATTAATTTCGTTAAATAAAAACTGGGTTAATAACAAAACATCAATTTATGATGAATGTGTCTTTTAATTGTAAAACCCGTTATCAGATTTCAATCAAATTGGTTATTTTAATTTGAATATTAAGAGATTAAAATCGTGTTGTCGTCTTCCTTATTACTCTCAACATCTTTAAGGCATTTGATTTTTTCATTTAGTCTTAAAAACTATTAGAAATAATGCTTTAAATTTTTGTGTCTCAGTAACAAAAAACAAAACATAAAACCTATATTCAAAAGGTTATAATTATTATTATGCAGTACATAAAGCATTCAATGATTAACTAAAACATAGGATCACATACTTTAATAAATTTGAGTTTGCCATTTCACTTCATTTACAACACTAAATATCATGAATAATCACAATTATGATTATAACAAAAAAATTCATTTTCAAAAATCATTTAATCCTTTCCTTAATATTAACGGAAATTTTAATGTTATAACTTATAAGTTCATTATTCCCGACTGTCTTAACTAGACTTCAAAACTTTAACTCAAACTCACAACTAACTCAAGTAAGTACACAACGAGTATATGAATAATCAGTTTTTCAGATTAGAGTTGCAAATAATACAAGTTAGTAATCTTAATCACGTCTCTACAATTATTTACATTTTTCTACATTAAGCAAAATTTAATCATCGAATTCGACTAATTAACTGGTCATAAAGAATAGGCATCAATTGAATTCACTAAAATATGCATAATCTTTATCCTATCGGGGGTTTAATTAAGATTACATATAGACAATCATAATTTTCTGACACGATTTTACTTTATAATCAATGCGACAAATTTTCTTTTAAATTCTTAGAGTAGAGATTGAGACAACAGTAGAAATCTTTATAATCATTATTTTTGTACTCGTTTTCTGATGTATTTTCTCAAAAATTGTCATTCTTAATGACCGCTATTGTGATTTGAGTGAAATTCTTAACTTAATCTACTATTAGACGACTCTTTAAAATTTTCAATGAAATATCGAAATTATTTATAATAATAGAAAATCGTTTTAACTTCACTGCAAGTTTGGTATTATTCGAATAATAATGTTTATTGAGTACAAAATCGGTCCCGACTCAGTTTTCTCTAATGTGGCCAATGCTGTAGTAATTATATAAATTTGTATAATGAAAAAACTTCTATTATTGTTTGGTTTTCTAATTTTGAAATATGAAATTTGCTATGAAGTAAGTAATTATTTGAGAAGTTATTACCATTTACTTTATTAAACATTAATGTTGGACAGAGTGTAGTTTTCACATCGAATAGTGCAAACATTAGCTAAATCTAGAAATTTTCCTGCAAAAAGTTTTTTAAGTTCGTTTTTTTAAAATAAACCTTTAAAACCTTTAACTCCACTCTTCCTGAGTTACGATCTTCATAACAATCTTACGGTCCATTGAATGAATGATAACTTATATATCTAGCGTTGGAAATAAAATCACAAATATTATTCCAAATGAATTTTATTGTATTTTACTTCATAATATATATTTACGAAAAGACAAATTATTTAGTAGAGTATATAATATTAGAAGTAATCATTCGTTTATATTATTTAAGAACTGTATCTTAAAGTTTAATTCAAGAATTATTATCAAAATAGTTTAAGTGAAATTATAAAAGCATTTGAAACATAATTCCGATTATTTGTGTATTGATTCAATTCAAAAATGTTCAATAAATGGTTAATAAATGAGTCAATTGTATTATTTCCAACGCCATTAACAATTGAATTGTAACTTAAGCTCTGAACTGAAATATAAACACTCAAGCATTTTGCAGGAGTACTTTTGCATACTTTGTAAAATACAATGGTATATAACTTCAAATTTTGCATACTTTAAAATTACACTAAAATAAATGACTAAAACCTAGTTTTATAAGAAAGACTTTTCTTGTAATAATTATTGAATAACTTAATAGAATAAAATTGCATTTTGAATCTTTTGAATTAATTATAATTATATTTTATTTCTGTCAATTTGAATGAAAATTAAGTTTAATTAATCTTAATTTGAATGAAAATTAAGTTTAACTAATCTTAATTTTAAGTAAATCATAATTGATTATATCTTTTTATTTAACGTTTTAAATTTAAAATTTAAATTAATGTTTTAATTTCTAAGAAATCCAAATAATAAATTTATAATATATATAAACAATGGCACTTAATTTACTACTTGAAATAAGTATTCATACAATACAATTAAATTCAATTGGATTTTATTGAATAGCACTAAATCCAAGTGTTGACGACTTGGGATTCATTAAGTCTAAGTATTTAATCCAGGATTTATTCTGCAGTCGATGCCGAAAAGGAATGTATTTGTTTATGTCATTTTATATCAAATCAATTTACTTTCACTTTAGTGATTACTATCAATATATATTACACCAAATCCTGCCATTTCTCCTCATTTAAGAGTTAATGTACTTTTTGCTTAATTGTCAAATGTGAACATTTTTTGATAGTAAAAATTGTTAGAATTCAATGAACAACTATTTTCCTAAATATTTTCTCATAAATTCACAAAAAATAAAACAATTCAAATGTTTCACTGAATTCAATCGAATGTTAAATTATTTTATTTTTAAGACAAATCAAACAAATAAAACAAATTCAGACATGCATTTGTAAATCCTTAGAAATTTGGAAAAATTGATAAATTGTGATACTTTATAGAATGAATGATGTCTTTAGGCCTACACTAATAAATCTACAATATATATACGTATATGTAATGTATATTCTGTTTAATGAAATGCAATTTATGTTTAGTTAAAACATATTTCTGGTGTCGATTATAAGAAAGAAAATCAATTAAACATTAATAAAAATTGTTTTACTTACAAAAGGTTAGAAAATAACCTTAAGATTAATTAATTAATAAATAGGTATAAAAGAGAATTTCTTTTAAATTTAAATAAAAATGTTCTCAATAAGGCTTAATGTCTATTATCGTAAATTATAATTTTAAAAATATTTGAATTTCGGTGTAATAAATGACAAATTACTATTGAAAATTAAATAAATTCCTTTTTTCTGAATGAGTGATCAAAGATAATAAAAGATAATTAAATAAATATCAATCTATAAATGTAAATACAGTAATACATTGAAGCTGAAGGGTTGCAAAAAATTGGTTGGATTTAACGCCTTATTCATTATGTTGCGGCTCATTATATATAAGTAATACAGTATTAAAATTGAAACATTTTGCTAATGATTCATAATTAAGATTAAAAAGCTTTAGTGTAAAGAGAGATAAGAAGAACGTGACTTTATTTGTAATCAAGAAAACGACAAAATTTAAAATATGAATTATTAAAATACTGAATGTGTTAAGAGCTATCAACTCAATAAATCATTCAATCACTGAGTTGTTATCATTACTTATTGTACAAATAGCCAAACGGGCAATAAATTAAAGAATAATTGAATTGTGAAATTTATTGCACCCTTAAAAAAGTTAGCGTAGTGTTGTAATCAAGTGACATAACATAAATATATCGCCATTTTCAGTCTTCTATGATGTGAACATTTTTATAATGCACTGATTTTCTGACTTTCAATAGCGTAAAGACTATGACCGTAAAGAATTAGTCAAATATTACACAAATACCATTATGTGGAAAGATTTCAAATTTCTCATTTTAAGTGTTCCACAGTTTAAGTGTTCCACAGTTTAGCTTAAAAAAAGAATTTGCATACTTTTGCATACTTTTTGCATACTTTTCTCATACAAATCGGTCTTAGTATTTATGATTTGACTGAAAACGCAAAGTTGTTTTTGTTTGAAGAGCACAACAACTACTACTTGGAGTTGAAAAACAATTTATATCTGACTTTCAAATAAGAAGATCACAAAATAAAGTGAATCAAACATTTAAAGTACTTTTGAAATAAGCATTCAATAAATAATAATAAATGAGGAATAAATTTAATAGAAAATTATCGAAAATGAATTTGGTTTTGGTTTAATATTGCTATTTAGTTGGCAACCACAAGGCGTCGACGTTGATGTATGAATACTATGGCTCTACAAAATGATGAATGTATACAAGTCTGGCACAATTTACCATCTTTTTATTTTATATATAGGTATAACAAAATACAATGCAGAATCATTATAGCCATAGAGTATATTGTATAAGACATAAATCTAGTCTTATACTGTATTATAGCGTATAAGAACTATATAATTTTATTATATATAAAATATTACTTCAAAGTATACCTGTGTGATGCATAACATGCAAGTTTCCCATTTACACCTTAGACTAATTTTGTAAACCTTTACTCTCAATTAGATTATAATAAATTGGAAGTTAGAAAATAAAATTAAACAATAATTAAGTGTATATTAAGTATAATGCAGTTATTTAAAAATCAGAATTAGTTATATCTGCATTTATTTTGGTTTATGAGTACAGCAATTGGCGGACACATTGTTTCTCTCACATAAAGTTAGTCTCGCATTGTTATAGTTATTGTTTTGATAGTAATGAATTATGTGAATTAATGGTTTTGTAAATCTATATAATGATCTGAAAATTGAAATAAAATGCAAACATCAATTAATAACACTCGTTGAGTGGGTCTATTTGGTTCTATTCGGCTGTATTTACTTTCAATGAATGAACCACTAAATTATTGCCGTCTATGAATGTGTGGAAAGATATAAGTTTATGAATTATATGTACTTTATTATCATATCGATAGGTCAGAGACGCTAAAAAAGGTATAAAAGAAAATAAGACGAATAACTTGGGGAATATAAGGCGATCACTTATATACTTATATACAAGAATCTGATTGAGAGTTTTGCTCGTGTTTATAAAGTAGGCCAACATTTAGAAAATAGGCAAAGAAGAGGATAGAGAAAAAGTTAGAGAAGATTGCATTTTGTTGTTTCGAAGTAGAAAAAGGAGGAGTGAGTAAAGAGAAAAGAAAAGTTTTTGCATGACATACACATAAATGCGATTAAAAGTAGAAAAAAACTTATTGCAAATGTTGCGTATATTGCGTGACAATAAAACCACTATTGATCAATATATTGCTATATTCTCTTTTTTCAAGTCGAAATACATATATATATATAGTTCGTCAGTTAAAAAAAGAGATAAATTATATTTTTTTCCTTTCATCAAATTCACTTATAAGCGTACCTAAAATATTAAAATTGTAAAATATTTAATAGATGTTTGACCTCCATATTAATTTCCCTCGGGTGGTAAACACTGAATTATCACAATTTTAAATATTTTAAGTATTTAAACCATTTCTATGATAGCTTTTCGTTTTAAACATTAACCAAATACTATATAAGTAAGATTCAAATATTCTAATTATATAAGTTGTATATTTGGTTAGTTAGCATTGCCTTATTTGATGAAAACACATGGATGCACCGTCTAATGTCTCTTATTCTCTTTTCGCTTACATTCTCATCGTTTATGCCTTAGCAAAGGTTGCGTTTGAGTCCTTTTTGCAGTATTTTCCCTCTTAAGCCTGGCTCTGATCGAAAATGTCAAAAACGAGGGACCAAAAGATATTAATGATGTTTAGTGTTAGTACAGCCATAGAATAGTGCGGTACTGCAGAGTGAATATACATATATATAGTTACTCTATTCGATGGTATGATGAACGGGCAAAAGTTGAAGTATTGCATTCACTCACTTCACAGCCTAGTGTGAAATATTTTTAATAAAATATTTTCAATTTAATCATGTCAAGCAAAAGCAAAAGTTGCACTTTTTAATAACAACATGGAAATGAACGGAGAGAACATTTTTTCAGTAACATGTACTATACCTAATGTAAAAGCAAAACCTACACAATTGACTGCACTGGTATGGAATACTAAGGCAACACATTCTATGTTAAACCTTTCAAAATACACGTTGGCTCAAATGCCGAACTATTTTGCTTTCCTGCTGAGCGAAAAAAGTGATAAATGGTGTTTTTTACAGCATTTATTTTAAATATTATAAGAGCGCTGCTTTTCACGGAAGCTTACCTTTTATTCCCTTACAATCCTTTCTTGTTTTAATTTCATAAAATGTAAAACTGTCCCAAAACATGTTCTAAATAATACACAAATGCAAATACGGAATTCTGTAGCAATGCATTAGAGGAGAGCTAGTGGTCCATTGGGACCCATCAACGAAGGGGACATAGAATGGAACATATTTTCATTTAACAAAGCTTTCATTCATTCAGCTTTGAAAAAGTTTTCATTCTCTCTTAGTTTGAGTGGACAACTGCTGGACAACTTTTGCGGTCATACCATTCGAGTGGTAACTTATGATCGAATAAGAACTAAAATATCTCAAAAACTGTTTCATAAATAAATAGTTTAGTGGAGTTTTAACATAAAATAGGAAACTTTGGTCAGACATTCATTTTAGAGGTAAGCAAAAGCAAACTTATTATCGAAATTATTTTGTTCATATCGCTCCACCCGATTCAATACATACTAAAGTAGAGCGCAATCCTTTAATCCCTGGGGAGTGAGTAGTTCTATAGAAGTACTACAACTGTTATGTAATATACAGATATAAATATAATATACAGTGTATGCTGTTTTTATATCAAAACCGAGTCTAATGAATAACTTAGTGCTATGTTAAGTATTGTAATGCGCTCTCCTTTGCAATTTAATACGCCCGCAGTCGACTTCAAATATAATACTTCATTGTAAGCCAGAATATGGGGTACAGGTATTCAATGGAATACCATTGAAATGTTACTTTCATAATAAAAAGGCACTAATCGTATACTAATATGGAAAAATATATAAATTGTAAGTTTTTCTTTTTTTAATTTTATCATTTGAAGGGGAAATTCAGCAATGAATTTGGTGTTACTCAATAGTGGTATTATAGCAGGTATAAGAGCACACACCTAAATACACGCGCACGCCTTCGACCTCAGACGCCCGAAAACTCATTACTCAAATAAATTTGTGTTCGTATTTAATATTGTTATTGCATAGACTTTACAGCAAATGTAGGTGTTTAGTGAGGACTTCGCTGATACAATTAGTAGCTTATCTTTTCGCAATTTAGCTCCAAAATGAAACAGCAATAAATATAACACTTGTTTTTATGACCATATAATAACCAGAAGCTATTTATAAGAAAATGAGAGGAGGGATAATAGAAATATTATTATGATGTTTTTGTAACATACATTACAAACTAGTGTATTAATGTATAAATGCTGTAATGTTATTATGGCATTGTTGAAAGCCAACTAAATGAGCTTTAAATAGTTTGATGCAAAACTACCTTCTCTTTGGTGCTCATTGAGAGACAAACATTTTTCTTGTCATTAGTCGACTCAATACAAGATAAACGTGAACTGATTACAAAACTCAATTGAAAACAGCAGGTTTAGCAATGCATGGATAACCATCTGAGAAAATGGAGCCAAAATAAATCCAACTACGAACTACAGTATAACTCAACTATAATTACTATTTTTTCCATTACAAAAAACTCACTTATATATTAATTCTAACTCATGCCATATCTCTTATCAAGTTTTTAAATTACAATAAGTTTATTTTTAAAATTTTAAACACTCACTAATTAATTAAATAAATGTATTCAAACTAACTTAGTTTCATATGCTCTCTTATTGCCATATTTAATAATATTATTAAATCTCTTCTTTAGCTATTAATGACAACTAAATGTCTAATTCATAATGGATTACTGTTTGTTTAAAAATTTATTATAGTCAATAACTTAATCTTTAAGATCCCTTATTAAAGAGGAGTTAAGAGAAGTTAAGTTTCTTCCCAATACAACCACTACTCTTAATATGATTGAGAGATGAAAAAGTTTTTGTGTTTTAAAAGGCCAATGGCTCTAATCTACTATTTTGTTATAACTGATTGGCCACTCAATCATCTCATGTCATACAGATATGAAATGATAAAGAATACAATTAGTGATGGGTTCAGATTAAATGGCCGAGACATCAATCTATACGCATATTATGCACACTCTTTACTTCATTTTCAACAATTGATCAATCGATTTGATTTGAAATTGGCTTCATTTTAAATTTACTCATCAAATATACTTTATTTCTTAATGGTTTTGAATGATTCAAATTTAATTAATCATTTAATTATTAATTATTTTAAATAGTTATAAAAACTTATTAATCATAATAACATTAAATAATGCAATAAATTATATCTGTTTAGTTGGATATATATTGGCGTAAATTATATACAAATTGTTTGCGATCATTAATTTTATAAAGTATAATATATTGATTACATTCATTATATTTAAAAAAATTGCATTTTAATCAAATATTTATGAAAATTATATTATTTTTGTGTCTAAATATATAATTATATATTAAATTAAATAATATTAATTGTTGAATTGATATAAATATAAAATATGATTGTTGCTGTCACATTCAATTTATTAAACACACTTCATTACTGATTGAATTTTCAATAGAATAGATTTGATTTAAATTTTAGAAAAAACGATCAAATTTATAATTGAAATTAAAGAAAAAATTATTCACAAAATTGCATTATATTTAGGAAAATTATTAATATTGTAAAAGAAGAATTGTATTGTGTGAATCTGGTGTGAATGGGGCAAAATTCAACTCTTTATGATTGGTTGAATTTTTTGCAAAACTACAATACTTTGTGACTGCGAATCATTTCTGAGGGAAATCGTTGGAAAGTTTCTCACTTTTACACTCATGAGTTAGACTCTAATTATATTTTGAAAACTATGCGCATCTTTTGATACACATCAGAGTTATTATTATAATTTATATGTTTATAATTGATGTAAAAAAAATTTAAAAAGCCCTCAAGCAATGTAATGACATGTGTTCACAATTAGTTCTAGTCTAGAACTAATCACAAAGCTATCACCCTTTTCTCAGATTGAATTAAAACTAAATTAAAACAAACTCTTTTTTAATATAATTTTCTAAAATACTATGTCTGGCCATTAAAACGATTCATTCAAGAAATTTTGTTTATATTTTGTATAGTAATGAGTGTTAGGTTTGATGTATGATTTGTTTTTATTTTAATAAATTTCTTTTCGCATATTAAAAACACATTTATTTTTGTCTCTTCAGTCAGGACTACATTAATTAATTACTTTATAAGATTAACATTCATGAGCCAACGTTTATCATTCCATATGATTCTAAAAAATTCCAATGAAATCTTAGTTTAAGATTACTTTAAGTTCTTAAGAATAAAATAGTTGATTTCTAATGAATATGATTTGTTATGATATGGAGTGATTTAAATTATTGATTTATTTGAAAGGAAATTTGAGGCCCACTATACCCATTATACCCAGTATACCCAGTATACCCACTATACCCAGTATACCCACTATACCCAGTATACCCACTATACCCACTATATAGGAGGTGCTTTACCTTTAGAACACAATACGCTTTTGCGCCAATCAAAGGGGGAAAGAAGTAATTAAAGGGAGAACCACAACAACAGTACCAAAAAGAAATATCAAACAAAATGTTTTTTCAGCGAGAGAGCGGAGGTATAATATGGGTGTGTGTAATGTCACGCAATATAATAAAACGTTAGGTATAGGCAACTCTCTCATGTCCATCAAAAGCAGTTGCATAATATCACTCATTCTATGCATACACCGTATTATTGACTATATTCTCTATTTTGGCACAAACTATAATTTTAGATCCAAAAAGTATAGCTTGTCGTTGCATTGCATGCATTATCTTGAATGCAGTTGAGTTTGGATAAAATTTTTTTCTATGTCTGATATACCTTTTTAACGATCGGATCGTCAGTCGCTTTTGACGTCGGAGTGAGTGCTTTGCATTAAAACTCAGCACAACGACTGAGTGGAGTAAATCACATTTTGATTAGATCCTATATAATATCCATCAATGGAGGTTATGTTGAAAGAGAATTTTAATGCATAAGAGAAAGAATAGAAAAGAAAGCGATCCACACAATCGCACAATGAAATGCGTGTACTTAATATGTCACTATTTTTTATTTTTTTTAAATTAAAGGTTTAGCAAAAGAAGAGGCACATTATTCATGCGAGAAAAATATGCAAAATGATTATTTAATTACATATGACTGAGATTTATGAGAGCGAGCAATCAGCGAAATTAACTTTACTTCTGTACTCAAATTGTTGACTTGTTTTGGGATAAACTTTTTTTTCTATTGAACAGTAAATTGTAATACAAATGCTCCCAAAGGATAACCTATCAAAAGCAGAGTATTAGAGAAATATAAAATAAAAGAAAGAGAGAGGCACAGAATCAGAGAGACAACAAGAGAGAGGCAGAGAGAGGGATACGGGAGAGCAATTTCGATCAAATGTATAGGAAAACATCAATCATCAAATGGATTCGGGTCTGCAGTAGTTCTGCTTCGAGGAAGTCAAGCAAATGCAGAGTTTCGGCCCAAAGTGAGTGAGTAGTGGTTTCTTGATTCAAAAAGAGAAATATTCGCTTGTATTTTGCTAGAACTGAAACTACTATCTCATTCTCTGCAATAATGTTTTGCTGCTTAGTGTCGTTCCTGTTTTTGTCTATTGAAGCTTAAGCCGCATTCACATGCATTCACATGCATTCACATTGCATTCACATTGCATTCGCTATAGTTGTAGCCTATGTGGGTGTTCAATGTGTTCAATGTTGTGTTCAGTTGTATTGAGTGAGTACTGAAAGAGCAAATTTCGCAGTTTGAGTTCTGCTAAGAAAATTAGAAATTGCATTAAGGCCAGGTCACGGAGGACACAATCAAACATAGCTTGGCTTCAGTTGCCTCAAGAGACAGCAATTAGAGACTTTCATGCCAATGCGCTCAAAGCACATAACCCTAGCATTAGTGTTGAGCTCAGCTGTAGTGTATATTACACTCGTAGACTCTTACAATTTAAAAGTTTGAGAGATTGGATTTTGATCTCTTATGTTAATGAAACGATAATATAATACTTTTTCAATTCCTTGACTCCAATGCTTGCAAAAAGCCCTTAAGGAAAAGCGAATTCACCTGAATTGCAACTGAGTCTGCAATGTTAACGTTTATTTCAAATTCAAATGAATTGTGGGATGGCTTCGACTTTTTATATGACAAATATGCAAATTAATTCATGCCTTCAACTAAAATAAGATACACAATATTTGAGTATTTCTACTCATGAGATAAGACTTTTCTATGCTCTAATAGTCGATGCCATTAATAAGAATGAAATCTTTTTAGATAATATAAATCATATTTGAATTGAATTTATTAATTCGTTTTTAATATTCAGGCATTTAATTTAATTTAATTTAATTTAATTTAACTTAATTTATATACTATAAAAAAATGTTAATTTAAATCAATGCTTATATCAATTCGTATTAAATATAAATTTTTATATTTTTAAGACTCCATACTTACCAAAATGTACTTAACTTTCAAGTTCAGTACAAACCAAATCTTTAAGTTAAATCTCAACACAATGGTAGTTATTCTTTTTTTAAAATCTCAAAGAGGAAGTGTGTAATGCTTTTGCTAATGCCATTAGACATTAGTTAGGAAAAAATTATTAACCTATTATTTGTATCGTTATTAAAGGGAGTCTCAGTTTATATTTACAGAAATAAAATTTCTTTCAAGTCATGCTTTCTATAATGTACTGAACGCTAATTAATCCTGACCTCAATAGTATGATATGGTTAGCCTTTCCTTCGATTTCTCTTTTATGTTCTCTTTGAGACTAAATGACAAAATTTGTTTATTTTATGGCAAATGTTTACCATTGAATTGAAAAATACTCCAAATAACGAAAACAATTGAGAAAAATAATTGCAACGAAATGCTAATTGTGAGCATCACTGTTGTTAATTACGCTGCAATGTATTGCACCTGTAAATGGGAAAACATGCTATGCTGTCATCAGAAACATTAATTATTCTGATGTTCGTGCGAGCTATGCATGTGATGCAATGCAATGCTATGTGATGTGTGATCTCAGGCAAACACGTACTAACCAAGAATGCTCTCTTCAGACCAGAGGCTGTGAGAGAGACAGAGACAGTCAGAGAAGTTTAAGAAAAAAGTTTTCATTCAAATTGTTAATGTGAACGGTCACTGTTTTCCTATTATTATATTCAAATTATATGCTACAAACTTTCACTACATTTTAGTCAATACATTTGACGTGTATAAAAGTTTATATAAGATATATATATACCATGTATAGTATATACACCATGTATATGTGTGTGTGTCGACTGGCGAGTGGTGTGTGTGTATGTGTGTGTGTGAGTGTGTGTGTGTGTGTGAGTTGTATGTGCTTCAAGTCACTCAGTCATTCATCATTTTCATGCACAAAGAAACATCACTTGACAGCTGCATTTGCTCAAAGAATATTTTTAGGGGCACATAGCATGCTATTGCTGCTGCATTTTATTGATCAGACATTGCATTGCACTTTGCGGTATATCAGCCAAGATATAAGTTAGAAAGAATCAAGAGTTAGAAAGAAAAGATAGAATAAAAGTTCAGCCAACAGAAAGATACAGTACAGTAGCAGCAAAAAATGCGGCTTTCCCTTTTAGTGTATCATCAATGATGTGCACATATATAACAAATAGCAACCCAACCAGCAAACAAAACAAGGTCGAAGCAATTAAAACGCAATTACTGGACTGCCAGCTCTACTCGACTCTCTCTCTCTCTCTCTCTCGCTCGCTCTCTCTCTCTCTCTCTCTCTCTCTCTCTCTCTCTCTCGCTCGCTCTCTCTCTATTTTTTATTCCTGCAAATGGTCTAATGCTCTTTCGTCTCTTCGGTTGGTTGTGAGTCTCTTTCATTCTTTCATTCTCTCTAATTCTGTAACGTTGAGAGACATTTGGTATAACCAGCAGTAGTAGTAATAGTGATAGTAATGCTTGCACTGCACGCCCTGCTATTGCAGAGTCCTATGGGTGACGTCATGCAGAGGAATACTGTAATCAATCATTGCACGAACCAATAGTTATTCGTAAAAGTGACAGCTTTTGGGTTCAACGCTGCAAAAAATGCATGCAAAGCTCGAGGCAAAAAAAGATTCTTAAACTTCATCCAAAAAGAAGGAACAGTACAAATCAGCCATTTTTATGTGATGGAAGAAGTGTTTCGATTATGGATAATATATCTCCGATTAAATAAATTTAATGATAATTGTCTCAAAACATAAACAAATGATATGATATAATAGGACACCTTTTAATGCTTATCAGTTTACATGAAGCACAATCTCTAAGGTAGTCGAGTCACGACTTGCATGTCATCACAACATTGAAGTAAACTTAATTGCTTCCATAGCAATGCATTGCCAGACAGGCATTGCCTTAACATTGCTTTAGCATTGCTTCCTTTCGACAAAATAAATTATGAGCCATTTATTTAATGTGCCATTCGGTCATACTCTATACATCACTCATCTAACAGTCATACCAGTCCTCACAGTCCTTACACTGCTTATTCTTATAACTTTTACTATAATATCAGTATATTATGTAATGCTATAATGCTCTATACCTTATCTGTTATTCAATACATTTACTATTCCTACTATTGTGACCGGTGTTCCACTGGAAACCACGTGCTTTTCAGTCTATCATTTCAATTATATAAGCTATTTATCAGAAAAGTTGTATACAAACATTATATTTTATCTATTCTGTATTTGTTGTTTCATTTTTATTTATTTTTTGAATCTTTCAATTTTTCAGTTCTTAGATTTTTAAAAATCCAAATATCAAAGCAATTGAATACTAGTTTTGATTCACTAATCGTGACTGAAGTCACTGATAGGAATATAAAGTTTATAATATAATATACATTGAATTTTTGTTTTTTCTTTTTTTTGCATATGAATCCCAAAAGGCTATGTCGAATACACTATACATACTATAGTTCTATCATTTATAGCATTATAGCTGAAGAGCGAAGTAAATGTATCGCTAATGTATGGCTGGAAAGAATTGGAATATGCAGTGTGTGTGAGATGTGTGTGATGTGTGATTTGGGAGTCTCAGGGATGGTCAGTATGGCGCCTGACACGCAAGCTTACTCAAGCAATGATCTTACTCTAACTCTCTTTTCGATTTATAACTCGAATCTTTTTACCCCCGAAGTCTCTGCTGGTGCTCTCGTATCGCAGGGGAAAACTGAAATGTAATATCTAATGCTATCGATGCCTATGTAAGTAAAATTGAGAGAAAGATATATTATTTTCCAATAACACATAGCACTAAAGCCACTCAGATTCTCAATAAGCCGAAGACAATTTGCGAATTGTCAATATATATATTATTATTATACTATATTATATGTGAACAGATGCACAAATTTAAATGCGCTTTAATATCGTTTACCTTATATTTAAAAAGTAATTTGTTAGAAAGTTGGAAACAATTTCTAATATCGCGACTCATATGTGTTTGTGTAAAGGGGAGGATATGGAGAAACTATTCCAAAATATTTGCTTTCATTTTGGAAAATATCAGTTCTGGGAAAGTTGTGCTGTACTTTTGGTCAACGAAAACACAGCTATAGAAATATGTGATATTGTGTACAATTCAAGGATATATGCATCACATGCTTCATCTAATAATGCATATGTCAGTCGACAGCATATACAGTAACTGAACTACATATATGGTATGAACCATAAGAAATATAAGAACATGTCTGCTATTATTGTCCCAACCATTTGGACAGTCAGTCCCAACAGTAACCAGCAGGCAGTATAACCGATTGATATTAATGACTTATGGGTGGGAGGTATGAAAGTATATCTCAGTGTCACCCTTACCATCTTTTTACATGAATTGGAACCAAACGCGTCTAGCATATGATGGATAGAGACCAGAGCTTTAAAGTAGAACTCATATAAAAAAAATAAGCAAACAATAAAAAATATTGTCATTTAGAATATATCAATTATTGCTCAACATTGAAATTTAAACTTTTTTTTCTAACTTTAAATTGCATAATATATAATTTGCCCATTTTTGGAGCTAAAGTTAGCATTAGATAAGGTGAATGTACTTCATGTTTGGTTCTACTCGGATAGATATTATACTATGTGAATACTATTAAGCACAAGATAGGATAGCAAAGGAACCAAGTATTATATGGCGGTGTCGTCTCATGGGAAAAAGGCATTTCTTCCAGGATGTAATATCAAATAGATTATAAGTTAGTTTGGATTCTTATTCTTTACTACTCAAAAATAACATGGTTGCGATCCTATTCCAATTGAAGTTTACTTATTTTATTTTTTTTTAACCAACCGGTTCAGCTTGGATGCAAAGAGGAATCATTTACGTTGATGATACTTAAAGGTCTTAAGCAAAGACATATAATACACACTCATGAGAGTATATCGAGTGAAGAGAAGCAACATATCCAACATATCCAACACACAGTCAACATGAGCCCAAAAAAGTAAAAGTGGAAGTACTCAACATTACAATAGATAGTGCACTGCAAATGACATTGCAAACAGACAAATTAGAGACCTCCTCTGCTTAATGCTAAATTGGATTAGCTTTGGTAATTAGCACCCCTTTCAATCCCTTTCAACTCAGTATAAATTAAAGACAACTGACAACAACAGACAAATCAGAGAAATGTTGAGCAGCCGATACTCAAAATTCTAAGCAACCATTTGTATATTTTTCTTATAAAATCTGTTAAATTATTCACTCATTTTAAAGTTAGTTTACATTTATTTCGCGTAAAACGTGTTTCCACTGCTTTCATAATTTATAACATTTTTGCCATAATTTCTATAAATTGTTTATTTATTAATAATATCATTAAATTTTATTACATGTTGGACTTAAATAGAGAACTGAATGAAAAATAGTAGATAGTGTTTAAAAGTGGAGCTAAATTGATAGGATAAGTCAATTTCATCTGTCAAATTAATTGTGTTGTCCGTTATGTGAGAGTATCTAAATTTTTTATGAAGCAATTAAGATAATGTTAGCTCGAACTCGATTATCACAGTTATTTGTAAATAGAGTCTAAGTTAGAGGATATAACTTATAATAGCAGCACATCAGCAGATAAGTTATAAAAATACCAAATGGCTTCAGGCTATTCTTGGTCTATGTATATGCGTTGTGTATGGATGAGTCGCTATTCTATATACAATATATTGTATATGAAAGGCATAAATGACTGTCCTCTACAACAAAAGTCGTAAATCTAAATCATAAATCAAAGTCGGGAAAGAACGCTAAAGGAAAGGGTTTGCTCGAGCTTGAGTTAGATAGAAATGGTGTCTCTCAAGAGTCTTATACACTGAAAACAATGGTAGAATAGGAGGTTTGGTCACGAATAGGTCACTACATTAAAGCCAAATTCAAAAACTCAATAATTTGGTGTAGTATTTGTGTCAAAAGGAAAACTATTTTGAAACTCTTTTAATATATATAAATATATATAAATTATAGAAATGTTTTGGGAGACATTAATACTTTATGTTGACTATAAAAAAAGCATTAAATAATAATCCCTATTACTGGTCATTATAGCAAATCGCCCTTTTCTAAGTTCGGCGTTTTTACTAAAATGCACTTAACGTAACGAAATCAAAAGCGATCGAGATCTTAGTCCAAATTGTAGTTGTCTTCCGTCTAAGTCTACTCTAAGTAAAGAGTAGTGTTAGAGAGAGACTACACATAACACACAGACTAGAGAAAGTACAGTTGTAAGAGAGCAACAAGTTGTATATGTTGTATATATTGGATCTTTTTGTGCGATGCGATGATCCTCTCAAGAGTATTACCTTCATTAAGGGTAAAGAGCGCTGTTTATCTTTCTTACCTCTGGAGCTTATATAGTGATGCGCTAAAGCAAATTTGTGCTCCATTCCATTCCACTCTTTATAGTACTTCATTTTGAGCTAAGCTTCAACTTAACTTCAACTATGCCTTACTCTATGGCTCAATGCTTGAGCATTCATGCGATTGCAACAATACCATAGTTGCAATGTTACGCACATCACAACCAACTGTGATATAATTAGACTTTGAGCTAACATCACACGAGAAATAACATTTTCACATTCGCACAATACTTTTCTGATATATTTCACTGGATCTTAAATAAGGCATTAATGTTTGCCACTTCTATATTACATATTGAACACAAGTCAATGTTGTAGACTTCGACTCAAATTGAGTGCCATTGCATTACTTGTCTCTAAACAATCTTTACTAACTCAACACCAACACTACTCACACTGAATGCTCACTTTTTAAGTACCAGTACTAATACTCAATCAAATTAATCAAATCTATTCCAATGTATGCTTTCAGCGAATCATTATTCAAATGCCTATATTCTGACACAACTGTAAAAATATCAACGAATAACAGAAAAAAAGAAACAAAAATAATTATTAGATAATTTATTAATTTCAAAAAAGTTGAATCAATTATAAGAATTTAATTATCTTAAAGAGTCTCTTTAGAAAGTATAAAGATTTTTGCTTAGTTTACATTTTTTCCCTTCACTTTTCTTAATATAGACGCATAGCATAGCATAGCATTGCATAGCATATACCCAAAGGCAAGCGCTGCAAAATAGTAAATCAGCTCTGAGTAGTATTGTTTTTAATGAGTTCTACATTACATGAGTTGATAAATACCCGAAGATCAAAATGCCAAATAGTATCAAATTATTAATAAGCCGATTCTATATACCCCTTATATATAATTCTGTTTTGGCTCTCAATATAAGTAGGGCTTCAATAATAATATTAGTGAGAGATAGAGACGAGTTGAGGCCGACTTCATTTGAGAGACTCATCGATCACAAGCCGTAAGCGAGCGTGTAATATAATCCACTATTGGAGGTGGCATTTGCATACTCTATCTCTCTCTCATTCTTTCTCTCTCTACATATATATACTTTACACTTAATAATCTATCAAATCGTATATTATATGATAAGATAATTCAATTATTTATATTTTAGAAAAATTAATGTCAAACTTGTTTGGGATTATGTTAGACCAGGCAATACCTTAATATGTCTCAACCTCTGCCATTTGTTTACATAATTGTTATGACTACCACTATTGAAACGTTAAGTTTAGTAAGGGTAGGTTAGGTTAGGCTTCTATATATATTTTATTCTACTTCTTTTTAAGATAATTATCGATGAAATAATTGCTATAATTATTTTTGACAGTTTCTCCAAATTAATATTATCAACTAAATGAATCAAATTACAATTTATTATATTATAAAATACTACTAACTACCATCGTAACATTATAATAACAATTATTACAACTTGAAACCTATTGGTGAGGAAGCTACCCTTGTGCATGCTACACTACTGGCACGGCTAACCCAGGGGTATACTTACTCACAAGACTTTTCTACAATTTTCCTATTTTAAAAAAATCATAACTCTTCTCAGCCATCAAATTTTTGAAAAATTCGGGGCTCATACGCCTAAATGATTGTTATTTTTAATAATCATACAAAATGTTATTTTAGAAAAACTAAGCCTTGAAACGATATAATTCCGGCTTAGTTGTCACTTCCCATGTGAGACATATTAAGATATTACCTTTCTAACTTAATAACTTTTAATTATTGAGTCTATGTATCATTTGATTTCCGTCGAGATATCAAATATTGATAAGTTTATTAAGAGAACTCTTTCGGCTCAAACAAACTTTGCGTAACAAAAGGGGAGTATCAGAATGTATTCTTTTTGTGTCACGTTATTTATGTATCATATGACGCAATAGTGTTTAGCTTATCAAAAGTTAGTTATGTGACGCTATTTAAGGGGAGGAGGACTTAAAGGGGTTGGTTGTATGTCATAGAAAACAATGTTAAAGAATGCGTTACATGGGGTGAGGGGTCACAAGAGTGACATTTTTGCGTTATATGTCTTCTTAATATTTATAAATTAAACGCTTTTTGAAAATGAGTCTAAATATGAATGAATAGATTTGTTGTAAATTATATAATATAATCGATAATTAAATAATGTTTTGCATAAAAGGCAAACATTTAATTAATAGAAAATTAAATATAAATTTTAGAATAATTTATTTCAATAAAAGTTCAAATAATGGCAAAACTTTAGATGAATTGAAGAGTGGGTTAAGAGTTGGTCCGCAATTGTCTGACTTCATAAGTGATGGCATCAGTTCTGAAGAGACGTCCGATCGATATAAAGGAAAACTGAAACGACAATTAGGAGACAATCAAAGGTATCTATGGTTGCAATGATTGCAATGATTGAAAATGTATTAGTACTAATACACGATATGTTCAGACTATCACTTCCGCCGTGGCTTAAGAGAGAGATCCCAATTGGGAAGGATTACCACCGGTTGAAGGAGTCGTTGAGAGCTCTAAATCTGAATACTGTATGAACTCATATATGAGATAAGGATGTAATCAATTGCTGACAATATGTATGATATGAATAGGTGTGCGAAGAGGCGCGTTGTCCTAACATTGGCGAGTGTTGGGGTGGAGGAGAGGGCAGGACAGCGACGGCCACTATTATGCTGTTGGGCCAGACGTGCACTCGTGGCTGTCGGTTCTGTTCAGTGAAGACCTCCAAAGCTCCTCCACTTCCAGACCCAAACGAACCCAAGAATACGGCGAAAGCCATCTCTGACTGGGGTCTCGATTATGTGGTTCTCACGTCTGTAGACAGGGATGACTTGCCTGACGGCGGATCCAATCATTTCGCAGAGACTGTTATCCAGTTTTGACACTCTTTTGTTTTTATAATACTTTTAATTAATTATTAATTGAATGGATTTGTTATTATAAAAATATGTATTTTTTGTTTAATTTGAGGTCTTGTGAAATGTATTTAACTAATTAGAAATCGTGGACTTTATCATTTGTGATTCGATTTGTTATATATAAAATTTGAAATAATTATATTTGAATTATTCTATAAGGCTTTAATCGTCCTTTTGTTGAGTTACTTAAATTGATTTAAGTTAACATTTTTATCAACTTTGATGATTAGCTCATTAAGTATTGCCTTTCACTGCTCGGCACTAAAAAATCAAAGCCAGTCATGTGATGAATGTGTGATCCGTTACATTGATGGTTGTGATGGCCATAAGTCTGTTACACCGCCACCAGTAATGCCAAACTCTCTGAGCTAATGGTGCCTAAAATTGTATGGCTATAAATGTAGTGAAGGACCACTATTTTTAATAAACACATTTGCAATTTGAGCAAAAATTATCCGCAATGCATAAGTCGGTATTATATCCATTTCAAATTGATGACAACTACGGCCCTATTGATGAAGTACAGTATTGCGGTACAAATATGCTATGCGTGCTGTGTGTTTGTTGTTTATATATTTTTGGTTTGGCAAAGAAAAAGCATTTCAATTTGAATATAACAATTTAACTCTCTTTGCCACCTAACCCCCCCTAAACATCTCCGTTTGTTTTTGTCCGAAGTCTCAGATGTTATATATTTTCCGAAATTTATATGAAAACAAATTTGTTTAGGGCTCGTCCTTAAAGTAGGTACGCAGCTGAGGGGGGAGGGGTCAATCAAAAGTGTACAGACACTAAACTCTCAGAAAAATAGCAAGAAATAGGTGTTAAAATACGTACAGGGGGAGAGAGGGATCTAAAATCCCGAATTTTGTGCGTACGTACTTTATGATGAGCCCTTATTTAATTTTAAAACTTTGATTCTAAAATAAATTTATAATATATGAATATTAAGTTTAACTTTATTCGCAACTCTACATTACATTTTATATATCTGTATATTAATCCTTATTCAATGATTGAGTTAATGGCCATCATTATAGGCTCAAACTTTTTTAATCAGATATGCTTAAGATTTTAAATATTATTTATTTTATAATTAGTTTAATAGAATTTAATAGAATTGCTTCATAAGGCATAATCGCATTGACAAAATCCGGGTCCATTCGCAGGTTCCACTTGAAGACCTCTTTGTTGCCTTTAAGGAAATAAAAGATATTAATAAAAGACATTCAACCATAAGTTCACTATTGGGCATACATTCGACAGTGCTGTACATTAAACCTTCCATTGGCTGCATTGGGATCTTTAATGTCTGCAGAACTCCATAGTCTTTCAGCCACTGCTATCGCTCGAGGCCTTCAATTAGGAGAATGAAAGTTATTCAATAAATTAGAGATTAAAAGAGTTTGATGGAAGCACAGACCAGGTTCTACTTATCAGGTTAGTTGCATCGACCCATTCACCTAACAATTTGATATTTTTTTTATAATTAAATATTTTACGACTCAAACCATTGTAATCATACCCCACATACACGCCTCGCCGCCAATAACTAACTTATTTTGTGCTTCAGTGCCGTTAAAGTTTTGAGGATCGCATGTGTAGTATTTGGACCAATCAGTTCCATATGATATATAATTCAAATACCAACACGAAGACAATAATGAATGATAACCAGCTTTAGTAACGTTGAACATCTCTGCCTCCCAGCCACGTTTCCAAACATGAACTATTGTGTCCGATTTTATTTCAACCTTATTATCAAACACTTCTTGCCATACAATATAACTCCTATTTAGTGCTTTGACTATATCTAATACATTCTGAATATAATATTCTTCAAGTTTAGCAAAATCATTCTCTATATGTCTGGATTTCATGAAGTTTATTATATTAGGATTTGATTTCCAACAACTAAAGTCAACTTCATCTCCACCCAAATGAAAGTATTGATCACCAAAATTATTGGTCACTTCAGTGAATAGTTGTCTAATGAAATTATATGTCGAGTTTTTAGTTGGATCTATTGGACCAAAAGCACCATTGGGTTTATCTCCTGTATAGCACGGAGTCAAAAGTCCAGTTTGTCCTCTACCCCAAGACAGTGTATGTCCGGGTGTATCGAATTCAACTAAAACTCTTATTCCTCTATCTCTCGCATATTCAATAACATCGATAACATCTTTAGGCGTATAGATATGTGTTTTTGAATTAAAAGCTCCCTTTGCACTCAAATCCGGAAATGTTTGACTCACGTAAGGAAATGACTGATCGTCAACAATATGCCAATGAAATACATTAAGCTTATTATAGACCATTGCATTCAAGTTTTGAAGCAATTCTTTAACTGGAATGTAATGTCGAGAAGTGTCGAGCAATAAACCCCTGTGAGAGAAGCGCGGATAATCCTGGATTGATGTGCTATTAATTGTAAACTGATTGAGACCCACATTCTGTAAAAGTTGAGTGAAGGTCTCCAATCCATACATTGCACCCCAAACAGTATCAGCGTATATGAGACCAACGTTTTCATTGATGTCAATTGAATACATTTCATTCATATACATATAAGGCTTGTCCTCGCATTGATGGTTAACTTGAACGGTAATGTTGAGTAAATTACCGGAATAGTTCGCATCATTGAACTCTTTTCTATAATCAAATAATGGTATACGTCCTCTATCGCTAACTAAAGAGCAGTCTTGAATAAATGACAATTCTTGATATCTGTTAATCGCTTTCTCTAATAAATCACATTTTCCTTTAGTTTTAGTGAGAAATTTGAAATTTGTTGAATCGATTAAAAAGTATGATTTGCTGAATACTCCTGATTGTGGATAAGGCCATACATTTAGGTCGCCATCGGTTCTCAACTAAAAAAAAGTTCTCTCTTTTAAATACAGTCAAACCCGTTTAAAAGGAACTCCGTTATAAGGAATCCCCGCTTATAAGGAATGATATCGTTTGCACCGATTGAATGGATTTCATTATAAA
>JAUJYU010000038.1:0-23974 GCA_033995675.1 Nothrus silvestris
AAGATTTAAAATTGATGACTTAAAATGACACAATCATGCCTTAAGATCGTGGAATTTATCTCATTTGGAAAATTTTGAACAAAATTTGTTTTGAAAACATTTATAATCAACTTCAGAAAATGTAAGATAAATGACTTCGTTTATAAGCAACAAATTATTAATTAAGAGTTAAAAAATTGCGACATTTATTGATTCCATTTTTTTATTCAATTTTAAGATTAATTTCATTATTTTTCTAAGATTTTTCCTCTAAAATGAATTCTTAAAAAAATTTATAACACAAATAGAGTTTTTATTTAAGGATTTTTCAGTCATTTATGTAAATGAATGAATTCATTCATTCGGAATCTGTCACAAACCGGATGTTATCTGTCAATCTATCATAAGCTCATAATTCATTATATTTGATATGAGATGCTTTATGAACAGCTCTGTTAAGGGAATCTTTTTAGACACAATAAATCACTTACTAAGCAAAAAAAGTGTCATCTTGATTTTGATTTCAAGTTTATTAATATTTAATTACTTTTTATCAAATATTAAATTAAATTACTGAACATTAAAAATGTTTAAACTCTTTTGAGAATATAGTTATTCTCTCATTTCAATGTCATTCAACAGAGAAAATGATTTTATATCTAATTCAATGTAAAGCATGATTTTGATATATTTTAAATCTGATAATTTGTTACTTATCTTTTAGTTTAAAACCAGAATATTCTGGTTATTATCCTAATTATATATGAAATCAAAATGAACATCTTGAATTGTTAATTAAAAGGAAAAGCAAGAAAGACAGTTGAAGGTTGTTTACGAGTAGAACTCAGTTAATTTATGCCAAATTAAGGTATTCAACTAAAATAAGTTAGACTGTTTGACGTTTAACCAATTTTTTAATCATGAATATCTACAGTATTTTTATAAGTAGTTTTTAATCTTTATAACATATTCATGTATTGAATTAACTAATAATTTATAATTACTCAATACATCATATGAATCGATTCCGGTAAGAAGTCGTCTTTCAAATAAAAATTTTTCAACAAAATCAAGAATAACATATCTTACTTATTGTTAAAGATATTTATCAATAATAAGTTTAATCATAGGCTAAATAATTATCAATATTAATACTGATAATATTTATTGATAATAAGAAAGATATAAAAACTATTAAATAATGAATTTCAGGTCTTTTATCTCTTTATTTTAAATCAATGATATCAATAAAGTATTGATAATGAGTTTGATATGGATTAAGAATCTTTTCTTGAGATAAGAAATAAAAAAAAGTAAAAGTTTATTACTCATAGACACAAAAGATTGTTTATTGATATCATTGATTTAAAATAAAGAGATAAAAGACCTGAAGTTCATTATTTAATAGTTTTGATTAATATGTTTAATAATGCGTGCGATATGTTGTTCTTGATTTGATTGAGAAATTTTTATTTGAAAGACTTCTAAGACTTGTTACGGGAATGGAATGATGTAAGCTATGCTTTACGTTGTTTTTATGTTAGAGTCGATGAACATAGAGGTCGCTATTTTCGCCATTTATATCTGTTATAAGTTGTTTCGAAACGAGAAAAGTTTTTCAAATTTTTAAATGTAATTAATGCACAATTTTTACTCAAAAGTTTATTATTCATTACAAATGTTAGAATATATTGTAACTAAAGTTTATTTAAGGAGTGATTCATTAAAAAAGTATTTCAAATGAGGTTTAATTGCCGAACACTCTTTCAAACTTTCCTCAAAAGTGTCTTCACCTAACCCTTTCTGTGCAGTTAAAATACAGCTCTTTCGCAATACGTCGGAATGCTTTGTCATTTTGTTGCCATCTATAGAATGATTGAGATATGCCTTAAATTCTTAACTAATTGAGACATTTCTTAAAGCCTAACTTCTTAAGAAGTGATTATTTTTCAACTATGTTTCCATAGCCAAGTCTTTCACTTTTCATTTTAGCCTCACATTCAATATAGGTTCATCCTTAAAGTACGTACGCAAAAAATTCGGGTTTTTAGACCCCTCCCTCCCTCTTGTACGCATTTTGACACCTATTGCTATTTTTCTATGAGAATTTAGTGTCTGTACGCTTTTGATTGACCCCTCCCTCCCCTCAGCTGCATACGTACTTTAAGGACGAGTCCTATTGCAATTATCATTGCTTTTTAGATTTGTTGATAAGTTAACAATTATTTTCATAACTTATTCGACAAATAAAGAATTTTTAATTTAATTTTCACTTTTGATACGAAAGTCTAACTAATTATAGTTTCTGAATCTAAGCTTTAAAGACTTATAGTGGTCGGGATCGAGAGTTGAAATTGTCGAGCGATGTCGAGATTCCAACTGTCGTAGTGACCACTCATACTCTGTAGATTTTCTTGCATTTAAGGCTCAGAGAGTTGAGCGTCGAGTTAAGCCTTATGAGTCGAATTGCCTCAGTCTAGTAAATGGTCCCGAGGGCGAGGCTAGAGCCTATGCTAGTCTGAGCTTATTTGGGTCATTAATTTTAATTCTATTATATTATTTGTTATAAGGAAAATAAGCTGAAAATCATTTGCAATACTATTGAACATTTTCACGAATGTGTTTTAATGCTATGATTTTAGTAAAGGAAATGATTACATATTAATAAACACTATTATTTATCAAACTATATATTGATTTTGAAAGTCATTTATTATCTTAAAAAATATTTTAATGAAGAGAATTAAAAAATGATTCATTAAATGATTAGTAATTTATTTGAATGTTAAATGATTTATGTATTGTTTCATTTGACAGATAAGGAGTGAAAATTACATAGAAAATGATTTTTTTTACGAATTAGCGTTTGATAGGCTATCAATAGGGGGAAAGTTGTGATAGCATTATATCCCGCAAAGAAAATGCGGATATTTTTATTTTGAATATTCAGCATATGTTCGACTCTAACAGGTATTAATCATCAAAAAAAGTGATAAAAAGTTAAAACATGAGTTCCTATTTCTTTATCTCGAATAAATTTCTATTACTTTCTCTTATTTCTTACTTATAATAATAGTTAGAGTTATAACTTATAACAAATGCTCACTATTTTGATTGCATGGCGTGATCTAATGCCTAATCAGCACTTTATGAAAAGTTATGCAAATTTTCCATATATTGATTATTAATCATATTATTTATTTGAGTTGTGTTTCATTGACAAGAAATGCAAAGGCGCGCATATATTTGCTATTTATCTCTACTTTTTTATCTTTAGTAAAAGTAATAATAATAATAATAATATTAATAGAAAATTGTAATGTGAATGATTAGTGAAATTGTGGAAAAGTTTGATTATCACTGTATATTTACAAATATCTATATATCATTAATTATCGATAAATTACAAATAGAAACGTATTGTACTTATACACTATTTGAATGAGTTTGCATTAATCAGATTATTAAGAAAAAGCTCAAAAGTTATTCATTTATTAATATTTATTGTACTTTAGAGTTTGCGAATGAGTTAAGTAAACGAAACAAAGCTAACTATTTGTCTAAGAATTTTAATTTTTATGAACTTCAGACAAGATCTGAGAAGAAAAGATTTCCGATGGAATTTTTCGTATAATTTTGCAAAATCTTCATTGTGTAGATTTGTGAATAAAATGACTAATAAAAAGTTTTTTAAACTTTTTTTACATCATTCCTATGCTATACAAAAGGTAGCGCTCAGAACATTGAATTGTAAGACAAAAATGTATTGCCAGCGCACGAGTGGCGGCCAATTAGAAGCCGAGTTTTATTTTTCTTTTAGTTTATGACGACAAAAGACGATCGAACAAAAGCCATGACTGCCATGACTGCTATGACCTGCCTTGAACTCAATGCATTTCTTTGGCATAACGTATAGCGCAATGCATCACAACTACATCTATACTTTCGCTTTAAACTAAGAAAAAAGATCTTTAAACTTTTTTTCTCTTCATTTTTAAGTTTCACTTTATTTTAGGCGACAATCGATAAAAATAAATTCTTTAAAGTTTAAAAGACTATTCAGTTCTTCATTTAATGCTTATTTATTTTATACTTTAACTAATTCTGAATTCTTCTATCTTTTGTATTGAAATTTTTGTTAAACTAAAGAATATAATGTTTAGTTATGTTCTAAATGTGTGAAACTGAAGAAAAGCTGATATATCTTGAGTTAAGATAGCGTCAGAATAGGAATGATTTGCAATATCGATATTAATTCTATTAGAATTGAATAGTTGTAAAAACATTTAAATAAATTAGTAAAAATGAGTAGAGAATTGCAAAGATAATAATATTTTGACTCATAATAGTGTGTTTTTCCTACAAAAGACACATAGAAAATAAATAGCTTACAAAAATAATACGATATAATTAATAGATGGAAAAAATGAAGTATTCATTAAAGTTAGACTTAAATTATTCGAAAAAAAGAAATAAAAAAAGTTTTCCAAGAGCTGTTTTAATGACATGTAAAGAAAGAAACTTTTTTAGTGCTTGGAATAATCCCCGAATATAGAGGTGAAACCCCTGACGAAAACCCTGATGTGACTTACCTTGAACCTCAACGATCGTTGACGTGAAACGTATAGTGGGGGCCAAACCTTAAAGGGGGCTTTGGTTGTCAGCTACTCTGCTACTACTCCAACAAATCCCGAACAAGACTCGCCGTTCATGGCCGGTCATAGGCGCCTATATTTTTGCCAATACAATCATAATTTCGTGCTCCAACTGAACACATGCACCATAGGCTTCAACTTATGTTATATGTGGCTTACGATACAATTTCTTGTTATATTACCTTTTAGAGTATGAATTATAGTTAGAGTTATGCGTGAGAGAGGAGAGAGTGAAAGTGAGACTCTCTGCCGGGAGTTTGGCTCTCATCTCCAGTCAGATAGATTTTAGATAACAAATATGGAGGGCTCAAGATAATTGTTTTCCATTATATAATCGCTCAGGAGTGATGTTCTCTTAATTTATAGTACTTTTTATAGTACTTTTATATTAGTCTCCAAACCAATGACCTAAAAGTAATTAGAAGTATTGCACATTAAATATTTAAATAATAAAGTTTATTCTTTAGGTTATTTTTCTCATTTCAGTCGATTTATTGATTTAAGCTTATTATTGAAGTGCATTTGAGCCTCTTTTAAATGAAGGATTCACTAGAGTTCAGCCAAATGTTCATAACTTCTTATGTCGTAATATTGAAAAACAACTTATAGAGTACACGCATAATAAAAATATCATTTTCTATGCTTCCATTTATTTGCCAATTAATAAACTTTCACTTAAATGAAAACATTGTCTTCAATACTATGAAAACATAGACTTTTATCATAAAAACAAATATGAATCAAAAGCGATAAACACAACAAAAAATAGAAGACCCCTAAAAAAGTGACTAAACATGAGATGCAATGATGAGCTCAATCATAGAATTGTAACGGAAACACTTTAAAGTTAGATAAGAGCAGGAAAAACATTTGAAGCACAAGTTTGTGACCCATTTTTGCAATATTTTCTCATTTTTGTCCTATTTTCCATTTATTTTCCATTAATTTTGATTCTTTTTAAGCTTATCTTCGTTTCTAAGAGGGATTATTTTGAGTAACTCTACGTGTAATACATTTTACGTAACTTTTATTCAATTTTCTATTTTTCAATAATCAAAAGCGCAGGAAATTAAAAGCTTTTTCCAAAAATCTATTCAATAATTTATGAAATTTATTCAATATTAAAAAATTACTTATTTCTCAATTTTCAAGTTCATTGCATTTCGTACGCAATTTCAAGCTCTAAATTTTCTGAACCGTAATTGACATCAAATTTTATTTATATTTTTCAAGCTTTCTATTTGAATGCAATTTCCAGCAAAAAATTATATATCATTATTATAATTATGAAAACCCTCTTTTACTTTCAATAAATAACAATATATCGCAATTTAGTGTTAAAAATAAATTCAAAAAATATATCCAAAATCTAAGTTTGTGTGTGAGTGTCACACAAAAAAAGTTGTATTTCCTGTCGATGTATCGCAAGGCTTCCCATTCGCAGGCCTTCCTCTTTCCTCTTAGTCGACCCCCTTTTCGCTCTCTCCATCTCCGAGTGTGTGGTGTGGGGGGAGAGTGGGGGCAGAGATGGGGGCACACAGTGTCACAAAGGGGGTTGCATTGCGGGTGTGGAGGCGAGGCTCGAATGCTTGCATTATATTATATGATAGATTAGTTTTAATGCCAATATGTGGGAGATATTCGGTAGCTTTAATTTATTGAAACCATTGCTTTCTTCAACATTTGTTGATATTTTTTAAATTTAAAAAACAATATTTTCTAATATTGTATTCAAGAACTGATTCATTTTGCATATAAAATATCTATTCCATAAGCAAAGCACAACTTTAGTACAGTATTATATAATTATAAAAGTATTATAAGTTTAATTATAAGTTTAGCTCATTTGGATTTAGGCTATATTCGGCACTTTTCATACAATTTTGGTTAAACTATTTTATTAGCAAAAAACTGATCCAACTTATGGACAAACAAAATGCATTCATCAATTACTGAATAACAAGTGTGCTCTAATATTTAACTCTTCTATTAATTTTCTTAAAGAGAATTACATTAAACTTCTTTTTTATTTCTGTAAGTTATTAATTGAACTTTTTTGAAAGGGTTCCGCACATGTCTACCAATTTTTAAAAGCCAATGCATTGATATACTTCGGTATTTATAAATTAAATTCAAATCTGTTTG
Organism: Nothrus silvestris; assembly: GCA_033995675.1. Lineage (NCBI taxonomy): Eukaryota > Metazoa > Arthropoda > Arachnida > Sarcoptiformes > Nothridae > Nothrus > Nothrus silvestris. The sequence goes on from JAUJYU010000038.1 coordinate 6,780, forward strand.
AAAAGCATTTATATCATTAATAATTTATTATTGCAGGCTTTCTGATAAAGCAATGCATAATTTTTTTAATAAATAGAGTTCATTATAATTAAGTTCAGATTTATGTTAAACTCGATTAAGTTTTAATATGTATATAAATTGTTTATTTCGCCTTTGATTTTCCTCAAATTCCAATATTAATCCAATTTTGAATTAAACTTATATCAAATTTAACAAATGAGTTCCTCTTTTTAATCAACAAATTCCACAAAATGTGCATTCAATTGTAGTTTAAGGAGTTATTATAATTTATATTAAATAACTTTACTTTTGTAACCATTTCTCTATTCTCTAAATGCATATCATCTCAAAGTTGAGACGTATTTCTTCCTCCTTATTCGCAAACACAACACAACTACACAACTATGTCATGAACTTTTTCAATTCGATTCACTTTTATTATCATTAAAGTATTGTTTTTCATAAATAGCCTTACCTTTCATTCTGACTTAACTTTTGAACATAAACCTAATTTCCTTTAATCGATTAAATTAATGTTTTTAAATATTTATCTCAATCATTACCTCAAGTGTTCTTATAAAATATCACAAAACTTATCATCATTTTTCCTCCAAACAAATGCATGTTTTATTTCATTTTAAAATTCTCTTAAATCAAATCTTATATTATTTTATAACTTAATGACGTTATCATTTCATAATATATATGAAGATTCACTTACGTTGAGATTTAGAGGATAATAACTTTTTAGTTCGCAGTATATTTGCATTTCTAGCAAATAATTGTTTGATCGCGTGTTAGGCTATGATTCAGAATTAATTAGAATGTAGTTTCACTTTATTAATACAAATTACGTTGAAAAGCTTTATGAAACTTTGTCTGACATCACTATCGATATTCTTTAGATGTTGTTTATAGTGAAACTTTTTTTGATAATATTTATGTTTGTGTTTCTCAATCTTATCTAATGTTTCTTATTGTGTGAATTCTATTAGTCGTATAAATTGCATAATATTTGAAGTTGAATCCAATTATTTATAAATATCATTATGTGATTGGTCTAAATTGTTTACACCAATTTCAAAATCACACTTTAATTATCACTTATTTCTATATAGAGTAACAAATGATGAGATGTAAAGTATAATTGTATTTTGAGGTCTTATCTAAGAAACTATAATTTCAAAAATGATAAAAATATATAAATTATCAAAACAGGATCCAAACACTCAATTTACGATACAAACTATGACTAAACATATTAATAACATAAACTGCAACATAAGATTTGCTATAATTAGGATATAATTTTTTAATTTCATTTAACGCTAGAAAAGTAAAGTTCTGGAAAGCTTTCGTTTATTAATTACAAAGTTATTTAACTTGAATTTTGAAACTTTTATTCAAATGTTTGATTTGACCGAATTATTGAGTTTAAGAGTTCAAAAAGATTAAGTAGACTTTTGATACCTTTTGATACCTTTTGATACCTTTTGATACAACATCTATTTGAAAATGATCTCAAAGCGAATCAACCATTTGATAGCATTTGATATTTTTGATAAATTAGTTTTGATTTAAAGTATAAATATTGATCCATAAGAAAATCCATAACAAGAAAATTTATTTTGAATTCTTTATTAAAAAACGTGAATTCAAATATGATTTATTTGAAAACATATGATTAATAACGAACGGATACACATTTGGATTACTTTCGAAATATTATTATTGAATATCATGAGAGAATTTAATTACATTATGACTAAACCCAAATGTAATTACAAACAGATGATAAAACTTGAAAAATGTTCTGATAAACTGAAATTTGAGACTCAAATACTTATTTTATAAATGACCGAATGCTATACATATTCTATGAAACAACTTTCATTTGACTAGATTTTCCCAAAAGATATGTATTAAAATATTATCTCAGAATTGGTTTGATTTTTTATAATTCACGTACAGTAACTCTATTCTGAAACACAATTATAGATTTCCGCATATTTTTTGAAATATGATATATATTGTAGTTTATGAAGAAATTGGATATTTATGAAAACTTTTCACGAGAACACTCGATGTGTTATTTGTTTTTGTTGTTTATTTCTGTATTGAAACTCATTACAACTCTTTATGAAAGATTGAAAACGTAATGATTTTCAGAAAAATGTGAACAAATTGTGTTTCACTTATTTGACTTTCGGGTGAAAACTGTTATTTTGCAAACCCGTCTCTGAATGAACTGCAATTGGACAAAGTGTTTGTTATGCTATCATATAAGGCATCAATAGTTGATTTTGAGATTGCTATTAAGAATATTGATTTGAGCCCTGCCAGGTGTCCTCCTTTCACAAGGACAAGCTATTCCTTCATTTCGGGCCTCTTATCGGCAAATAGTGAGAGAAGTGCATCACTTCTATTGACTGAATTCAATCATTTTGTCTGAAATTAATATTAATAGAAGTGTCCGATAATAACGGGCGGCGCTGTCGTGAAAATAATTTTAAATTTGCGATAACGATACCAATCAGTAATATTTTGATTGAAACACTTTTTAATTCGATGAATAAAGTCTTCAAACATGAAAGGAATAGAATGCCTAAAGCTATGAATATTATTAACTCAAATTTCAGAAACCTTTATTCACTTTTTTTGGAATTATACTAATTTTGATAACATTTTGACATAACTTTTATCCATAATTATTATCTAATTTGCAAATCTTTAGACCTTATAAGAGACGACACTATTTTCATATACATGTCTTCAATCAACTCTTAAATTTAGTTAAAAGTCATTAATTGATTAGTTGTTTCAATTATTTAATTATTGTCCATTTTTTTGTTCATAATAAATGTCAGAATATGTTTATGCAATGATTTTAAACTAAGTTTAAGAATTAATTGAAAACAAGCTAAACATTAAGCCTAATTTGATTTATTAATTAATCTTTGGGTAATATTAGATTCAATTTTGATAAATCTTATATTTAATAATTTAAATTCTGTCGAAGTATTAAAAGTTTTATCATAATTTATATGGACTTAGAAAAAAACAGAATAAATTTGGTGTCTGTACTCATTTAGTTGACTTTTCAGTCACAATATACAGTATAAGGATAAATAAGGTGTTGCTTTTTTGAATTTGTTGCCAATAATAAACTCTTAACTCTTATATAACTTGTTAACTTATGTTAACTCTTATATAAGTATACAAATGCATAAATTTTAACTTTAACTTTCATTCAACTTAAGATTTGCTGACTTTGTTAGTTAGGTTTCCCTCAATTTGTATGAATTACCTCTTATGGACTTAAAAATAAATAACTTTAATTAAATGAAATTAAAGTTATTTATTATGGGTTCGACTACTTTTAGTTGAGTATTATTTGAATTGGAAATTACACCAGAAATGAAACCTGAGAGAAGGTAATGGTGTAGTGTGTAATTACTAAAAAACAATGGCCAAACTTGAAACTATAAAACATAGAAAGAGATAGTAGTTGGCTTTGTAGTGGTGACAACGGTTGCCAGTAATGTAGTTCGTAATGCATTTGGAAGATTGGAATGAAAAACCCAAAGTCGCTTTGCCCCTAAAAAGGGTGCGCAGGCGTTGTGTCGACGTTGTGTTGTGGAGAGAATGCGAGTGAATCGCAAATTGCGTTTTCCTAACAGAGTAAAACTTTCCTACAGTTACAGTACTTTATGCGTTAGCGTTGATGTTGTCCTCGAATGTGTGTTTTCTAAAGGTAATCGTTTACCTATCGAGCAGTTACTGTTTCAGTGTCAGTGAGTCAGGAAGTGTTCACTAACTCCTGAAGATTATAACTTTGAACAAATTTGCAAAACTTTTTCAAACGGCTATTCTTTTGAAAGTCAAGTTTGACTGCTTTCGACCCAAGTATTTTTGACATTTTATTCAAGTTTTACCGAATATTATTCCAAAAAAGTAATTTTTGGAACTTTGTTTCGGTTAAAACAATGTTAAATTTGATGGAATATACCGGTGTATTATCTGGTGTCTCACCAGTAAGATATTGCTCATCCAGTCCTTCACCAAAACCATTATTATCCTCATCCTCAATGTCCAGTTCATCATCTGATGGCTCATCTACTAGTCGTTTAATTGTATCAAATGTTGTTGTTGTTAAAGATGAATCCAACTCTGATGGAGAGATTCTCGATCTAACCCTACCTATTAGAAAGAGAGCTTCTAATGATAATTCACAGCCCAGTTATAAAAAATCGTTAATTAAAAGATACTGTAAGTTAACAATTGTTTTAATGGTTTTAATGTGTGTGAGAGATGATGGAGAGAGAGAGGGGGGGAGAGAGAGAGACAGAGAGAGAGAGAGAGAGATTAACTTTGAAAAAACGAGTGTTGAAATGAATTAAAAAGGTTGTGTAATAGAAAATAACACCAAAATCTAGATTCAAGTGCGAACGCAATATTGACCTCAAGTGGTTTATTTCCTCAATAGTGCCGTTGAAAGTAAAAGTTAACTAAAAGATTAATAATAAGGAGGAATTAAATGAGCAAAAGAAAGTTGAAGTACAAACTTCAAAAGTATGTATATGTAGAGACCCTACAAGAATTGGATAGAATGTAAGATTGAGAGTGAGAGGTGACCCACTGGCCGACTAATTAAATTCACTTTCCCTTCTAACCTCATAACATAGATTTTAAGGATAGTAAAACATTATATACAGTACGAAATATACTAAACAGTAATAAACACTCACACACAACACATACGCACATTATTATTGTTATTAATGCCTAAAATACAGTTATATTCAATTAAATAAGTTTTTGCCATATTTTCAATTTTATAAATGTTAACTTATTTAATGCCTGAGAATCAAGTCATCATCGCATACATAATGCTTTAATATTAAATTTTTCAGATTCATTCTTCATTGTTTAAAAACATATTATAGCGCACAATATATGATATTCCGCGCATTCCTTTCCATTCTAACAGTTGTGAAAATATTTCTCTTTCACTTATATTTTGTTATTTTCCTATTGCGTGTTTTGTCAACTAATTTGTAGGTTTGAGCGAACATTAAATTCTAAACACTTTCATCATTAGGAATTTTATAAAATCAAATTTAATAATATAATTGTTTTATGCGTTATCACTCTTCAAAGCTTGTTTAAAAGCATAAAGTCCTCATTTATTTCCATTCAATATAAGACTTGCATCTCTATTATCCCTATTAACTGATTCAATATTGAAAAGTGAGTGTATAACTATTGAGCAATAATAAGTAGTATATATTAATTGACATTAACATTAGTACGCTTTTTGTTACCTGAATTAAATTTATTACTTTGTCCTAATTTTTTTCTAAATCTTTGTTTGAGTAGAAATTTTTCTTTTTCGAAGAATAACTGACATCTTATACCTGTATTGCATTCATATTTCAAACTGTATAGCCTTAATATTGCTTTACAAATGTATACCTTATTTGAAAAAAAGTGATCACTTCCTCGCGATCTTTTCCTATCATTTGGTAGTCATGTTATGCGAATTCTTTTCCGTTCGCAGTCAGAAAAAATCCGAAGGTTTTCGTTTAGAGGAAAGACGAGTGACGGGTTTCATAGTATGGGAAGGAAGTGGTGGCACAGAAAATACACTTACAATCATATCGAATAGTGGAGTACTTATTACTTTTTTCTAATAGACAGACAGAGAGAAAAATATATACAATAACAAATTGGTGGCTTTTTTAAAAAGTCTACGCGTTGCAGTTATAATGTTGTAAAATGCATAGTTGGTCTCAAAATGCATAGCTTGGTCTCAGTTTCCTTAAGCGTTATTCTCGAATGATTCTCGAAGAGAGGGAGACCTAAAAAAGTAGGTCAGTAGGGTTTACGCCGTAACATTCGTTCCGATAATATTTCTCCTTTGCTCTTATCTATGCTTTTCGGTCGTCTGGTCGTCCCCTTTGCTCTCTCACTGTTCGCCCCTTTTAGACATATATATACACTCTTTTCAAATATCTCTTTTTTTCCTCCACTTCACTAATGTCTATGTCTGGGTCTTTAGGTTAACCTTTTTTAACGGTGATCGCAATTTTTCACAACAATGACAAAAAAGCAGGAAAAGAGTCCAAATTGTATTTTAAAAGGGGAACCACGAGAAATACCACTCGGAATACACTTCTTGTACTTATTCTTTTCTCAAAATATATGTCCCGTTATTCCCGTCAAAACATTATTAATCAAAAGTTTTCAGCGCTTTTAATACAAAAAAGAGTTCCAAATTTTACAACTAGTCTGAGAGCTTAGTCTATGACCTTTTATTCAGGAGTAGACTTAATCTAAATAGCCTTCACTTATGTCTACTTTAAGGGCGAAAATATGTCAAAATCTGTATTTCTTGAGAATTTTGGAAACTGCAATTTTCTTCCTTAATATCATGTTTTCGATGCTATTAATATTGAAATAAACAAAATAAATAAATACTGTATAAACTCAAAAGTGAAACTAAGTTTTTCCCAATATGTAAATGCATTTCATCACTAAAACGATAATTTGTTAAGATTTCGTCATTTCCTCTTAAATACAAGTTTTATAATAAAAACATAACTAAATCAGTACAAGAGCTCTAATGTTAATAATTATTATTTTTGATGTGAAATTTCCCAAACTATAAAACTCAAGCTTAAGGATCATAAGGAAAGTTATATGAAAAATAAAACGAACTAAGTTTTCCTAAACTAAATTTTACAATGAAGAAAACAATAATTAATTGAGTGGTAGAACTGCGTGGAAAGTTATCTAGTTAAAACTCGCTTTCATTTGGTGTATTTGCACTACATGTGTATATTTGGGTAAAATATGGCCGCAATTTTTATATCACATATTCATTGCATATCTATTTTATAACATATATAATAGATATTTTGCTAGCATTTCTTTTGTTAATATTTTCCTGCTTTGGAATTGCAAAATAGCTATTATTATTATATTGAGTTCAGTTGCATTAGCGAAGAGCTCTCGCATTGGTGGCAGTTGTTGTTGTCCTTGAGTACGTGTTCCGGTGCCATCGACCGTTTCCAAGGATTGCATCGAGAGAGTATGGAGAGAGTATTAATAGATAGTCTCTCCTCTACTCTCTTGCGCTATCATTACTTCGAAGGACAAAAGCGCACAGAATCAGAGTTACTTCACAGCTATGATTCTTATCACATCAGCCTATATGAGAGAGAATGAAAGTTTATATCAAAACTATATGTCTGTTTGTGTACTTCATTTACTTCATCTCACCATTAATTCTGACCTTCTATTGCATTACTTACTTATTTGTCTAACTTTTGAGAACAAATCAAAAATCGAGGCAAAGAGAGTCAGAGAGAGAGAGCGAGAGAGAGAGAGAGAGAGAGAGAGAGAGACCTTCTCAAGTTATATATTCGCACAATAATAACTGCGTTGAATATATTGCACAATATATAGAATATAAGATATATTAATAATTATTGACTTTTCATTTCATATATTTATAAAATGGAAAAAAAGTCATTTATATATTCGTGAAAATAACACATGAAACGCATTAAAATAAAGTTATTCGTATTGAAGAAACAGTCATTAATATTATCTCATTTAACATGAAGATCATTGCCAAATAATAAAAAAAGAAATTAATAGTCTTATTATCTTTAATAATAATTTTTTCTCAACTCAAGTTTGAAAATAAGTATTTCATAGAATGAGTACTGATATGACTTCTTCACCGTTAGATTTGTCATTTCGAGGTCAGTGGGACGAAGAGAGGGTGAGGAATATCTAGTTTAACAGTTAACCATTACAATCTTCAACCAAAACATCTGCGTCTCTCTCCCCCCAACTTTCTCTTTTTCAGTCGGGACGCTCTGTGATGAGGATATTTAGGTCTTCATCCCCGCTGTCCTCATCCCCAACGCTAGCAATATATATATTCACATTTGTATATATGGTATATATAATAGTGTAGTAGAAGTCTGTGAATTGATGTATTATCATATAATACAATACTTTACTGAAACCACTGCTCCAATACTACTTCCGAGTGGTGGCGAACAAAATATTCTATTATAACCGTTACTCTTCAATGAAAGATAGGGTACAAAAACTACTACTAAAACTGTATAGCATTTCAATTCAACTGAATATGACATCTTTTCTTCTCTCTCTTTTTACATTTCCCCCACTCTTAAAACGGTCTGAAAACTCTTTTTACCCGAAAGAGTCTTTCTATATATAGAGCTCTCAAATGAAACTTTTTTTCCTTTAAGTTCACATTTAAGAGCTTTATTTAATGATATGCTTTGTTTGCAAACCAGTGCTCACAAAACTGGGTATGAGAAGTGACAAATCGACAGTTTGTGGCACTGAATATATTTTCATTCATTTAAGAACAAAGATTTTGAGCTACTATTGAGTTCATAATCAAAGAATTTAAAGAAACTGTTTTTACCAGAACTGACTTACAAATAAAGAAAGTAAGAAAGACTCTAAATTTATGACTCAATTTTTGTGACAATAGCTTTCTTACACAAAAAAGTATAATAATTGAAATTTTGTTTGAAGTTGAATTACAATTGTATTTAGAAATTGATACTAATTATGCTATTATATGTTATGTTGCAGTTGATGGTTGTGAACCCGGAGCCCCACCACCGAACGGGTCGGCCCATCATCAAACTCAAAACACAAGTCCGCAGTCACAGACCGGTCCGCCGACCACTACTTTACTGCAGAATATTCTACAACAAAATAGGACGAGCAGTAATGGCAACATATACTCTCTTCAAAGACAAACACAATTGGCCACAACTACTACCACATCACCACTTCCTCCATCACCTGCGGATTCGGGAGTGAGTGATGTTGACTCTCATTATAGTTCGAATGATGAACAACAGCAGCAGATGAGCCAATACGGATATTTCTATGGCGCTCAACGGTCGACATGTGAGTACATGATATACTCAATCAATGCTTTAACATAAATGTTTTATTATAAACACAATTAAGTTATACTTCAATTCAATGAATGAGTTTTGTTGAAAAGACTTGAAAAGAGAGAGTGCTTTAAATCTTGTTTTTGTTTGGGGTAAAAGGGCTTAAAAGCAGAAAGAGTTGACTACTTTTGAAGAAGAGTGGGATGACTTGCATTCTCAATAGTTTGAGAAAAAGTGCAGACAATGAAGATTTGGATTGCAAAGATAGGATGGTTGAGATGGTATAGTGTGGTATAGGTATTGTAGGGGTAAATGAAACAGTTCTCAAAAACAGGTTATTACAAATTAGAAGAAGAGAAAGCTCTTCAGCCACAAATTGAAAGGCAGTGGTAAAAATACTTTGTAAGTGACGCGTTCGTCACTATTAAGTTATGCGCCAACAAAAATGCTAAGAAACCGGTGTCTATATTGATGGGGGGGTTCATCTGCGAGGGTTGGGGTTTAAGACAAATAAATAGAGAGATAGAGACGGACAGAGATAAGAAAGAGCTATAGTCAACTCATGGGTGAGATTCTACATTTCCGTCAACGAAGTCATCATTCATTTAATATTAATGATTAATACAATACTATAGAAATTATCAAAAGCATGCTATGACTAATTGCAATGAATGTGCAACTTATCTCAAGTGTCATTAATTTGAAGACATTAAATATATTAATTAGAGAACCAATAAAAAAAATCGTGCGACACTTTTTCTAACTACTGATTAAATACCAATAACTCTATTATTGACAGGAAGTAAAAAAACAGGCCTTAACTCTATTGGCAATTATTAAATTGCTTTTAAAAATTACATCCAAAACGATAAGCATCTCTAAGTCCCTCCCATTACTGCATATGTAAAAAATTGAATAATAATTTCTATTATTTTTTTAGCTGAAACTCTGAGTGAATTAATATTAAATGTTTGTACAATTTATTAGACACATAACATCCCATTTTCCTTGAAATCCTGTATTGCAATCATATTTATAATGTAATTCCAAATAACTCCAAATAACTTATTGTTAATGAATAGCTTTTACCTAAACTATAGTTTGCAATCAAAATATAAATTCAAAACTAAACTATAGTTTGCAATCAAAATATAAATTCAAAACTAAACTAATAATATTTTATTGAATATTATGCTAAATATTTGAATAATAATTTGGTTTGAAAGCCTACTGATAACTCAAAACCATAAATAAATTTATTAAGTTTTGTGCCAAATGCAAGAATATATCAATATTTATGTGATGGCTCACTTTTTAAAATTGCATAATTCTATCGATTAGAATCTCTTTAGTAAAGCTTTTCGCGTTTTTTTTATTTACAAAATTGAAAACATTTTCAGCTGATTAACGATATTCGAATAAATTTTTTAAATTTAACTTCCAATAAATTTTTAAAATTTAACATCCCTAATTTGGCATTTTAGTCATATTCAGTAGAAACTAATAAAATTTAATTGGACAAAATGTTTTTAAAATCTATTTCAAGTAAAATCATGTCTACATTTTTTACTTAACCAAATGTTAGTGAATTTTTAGTTTTGAATCAAGAAAAATAAACCGATGATAAACTCAATTAATTTTAATGATAACCTTTAAATATCGATAAATATCTTATAGCTATCTTTAATATTTGTTTTAATGTTTATCAACCCTTCATTTATTAGTTTTTTTAAGAGGAGAGTTGAGCTGAAAGTGATATTTAAGATTTTTTTTTAAAAAAAAGAGGGAAAATCTTATAAAAAGAAAATGCTATTTCGTTGAACTGCTGTTGCATTTGATATAAATGTCTGTAAAATAGAAGAGAGAGAGAGAGAGAGAGAGAGAGAAAGCGAAAAAGAAGTTAAAAGTAAAGCCACGCAATTGAGTGTTTGAAAATAAACGTAATGCTTGTGCGATAGGTAGAGTTTCGTAGTTCGTATAAGCTTCTCATAGCTGCATCTCTAATGTTAAAATGTAGCATAACCTTGAAGAGATCGCTACAAAGTCAATGGTACGTTCACCCACTGACATTGAAACACAGAGCAACGCACATCACATCAGTGCTACCATAGCAGCCAACTTATTAGATTTCCTGTTACAGAACGCAACCAACTATTCTGCGCCAACTCACTGTATTTCTATATATAAAATACCACATTAAAGTATAGATTTATATTAAGTATATAAAACGCAAGTATTCCATATATAAGTTAAGTTACATTCTATATAAACTTTTACGAAGCTATAAATTGCAGTATAAAAAGGTAGTACTGGTAGAGCAGATATAAAAAAGGGAAATGATAGCTGACGACCCCCTCTTTCTTTACAATCCTTTATCACACATTTTTTGCTTATCTCATTTATATGTATTATGTGTTCATTTGATTCTTTTTCTTCATTTTTTATGCATTCAGTAATCCTAAAGATTAAACGGGAATCAAATCAAAAGAGTTGAGGAGAAGAAGGGAAATGAGGGGAAAGTTTTTATAATATCTGTGAGAGTGAAAAGAGAATTTCATAAAGGGGTTCCACAATTTTGCCTTTTATAATAAATAGCCTTTCGTTATAACCGCTCAACCCTTTTTCATGCAATAGTTTTGCTGAATTTGAGCCAAAACTCGTTAGTCAAACAAACATTAAACCATTCTTTGAATTTAATAATTTAGTTTTTTGTTCACTTCTAAGAAAACTATTTATAAGTCAAAAAACTTTGCGAAGAATCAAAACTAAGAATTTATTCGTAAACTATTCTTAAGGACTGTAAAACAAACTCAAACTTCAGGCTTCAATAGAAAAATCAATAGAAAGGAAAAACATGTCGACATAGTTGCGCATATTGTTACAGAGCAGTTACTTAACTCATATTTTGTCAAATATTCAACTCTTTTAAGTTAATCTTAATATCAAATCAAGGCTTAACTACAAATTAAACACAAAGTAGCTTTCAGTTATCTATAAGTTTATCAATAATTAGTATTCGCTTCAATTTTTCAACATTGAAAACAACTGATATGAGGAGAAACCAAAAAATTGTTAACTACCTTAAAAGTGTCTTACAGTTGAGAAATTGGTGTCACGAATTCCCCCCTCCCCTGTGTTCCCTTTTCGTTAACAAGTATCGCAGCATTTGTTATAGCAGTTGTTACTCAAACTCAAAAGATTACGTAATAAATAACTATACAATTGATGCAAATGAAAATGGTTATGCATAAAATGTGTTCAGTTTTGTTGAAATGGTCTTAAAACTAACTGTCATTTTCACTCTAACCGATACCGTATGCAAAGTATTTATATTAATAACGATTTATAATTGTGAGAACTAAATACGCGGTTAAAATTGATGTATTGTGTTATTTAAACTTTTAAACTGTAAAAAAGCCCATTTTCCCTATTAAAAGGCGTCCGTTTTCTCCCCATTTTTAATGCCTAATCGAAAAGTAGGTTAAAGGCAGGCAAATGTCTAGAATTCAATCCACTGTAACGGTTGTGAATGTGAACTTCATTTTTAATGGCACAAAACACTGTTTCTCACCTCAATTTCAATACTAGTAATCAATGTTTTATGTATTAACTTAATTATCATTTAAATCCATTGCTAACCACTTTAATGTTTCACTCTATTCTATAGTTATGTCTTATTTTCCAATTTATTGACTGACTATCTCTTAGATCTCAACTCGAATTCTTGATCATTTAGAATTTGTTTCACTTCCGATACTCATTAAATTCATGAAAGTTTTAAAAGCTTTTTTCATTTATAGCTAATTAAAGCTCTTTTAATACATTTTGTGAACTTTGCAACCCCTAAGTTCATGAAATTCATTTTTTAAAGTGTTTATTACATAAATCTTTTTTTCCCTAAACAGTCCAAATATGATAAATGGTTTCAATTTTTCCCCAATTAAATGTCTTATGTATGGTATTAGACAAAAAATGTTAACTAATTCGGAAAACTACTAAACTAGTTCTAGTGTATAATAATTTGATTCTTACGCCACACATCGATGTCCCAAATGCCCCTCTCATTCTCTCTCATTCTCTCCTCACTCAAGCACTTGATTCCTGAGTTTTCACAGGAAATTCAGTTATGTCGCAGACGGAGAGAGTGAAGAGTGCTTTGGGAATGAGGATTGAGGGGGAGTGGGGGTGAAGGCGGGTTAGGCGGGTGGAGGACTGCCGCAGCAGATCAATTGGCTTTGCTTTTGAAGATATTGTGCTAGACTTTTACAGTGCTTTTGCCTTTTCGAAGGCTTGTGAAGCTATTGAAAAACGGTTCTCTCCTTCCGGTCTACTCTCTTGTAGTGTAACTTTGGGGAGCATTTGGATCGATAGGGAGTCGCGAATTCTCTACTGACCTCAAAAAAAATATACACTATATGTATATATATGTGTTGTACTCAACACGAGTGTGAGTGAGGGTGGAAGACATGGATTACACTAAATGCGAGATATGGTCTCTTGTATTTGTTGTGAAAGATTCTAAACTAAGTGAGAGAGAAATATTTCTCTAAAGAGTAAACAACAAATAACAACAGAATACATAAAATGCTGGAATTTTTAAATAATAGAATAAGAAAATGTGCAAAACATATTTTTTTAGGTCAGCGCTCTGTCAAGTACTGCAACCATTGCTTTCGCTATTGCTCTCTTTGATAGCATCAGAATTTGGGTTTGTTGTCGACTTAGTTGTTGTTGTTTTGTCGCAAAAGAGATGCTTCACAATGATGTTGAGGGAGTAATAGGTCTTTTGGTCAACGGTTGCGACATATGATTGTCTAATATCATATAATATAAGCATAACTTTTTTCTGGTAAACATCTTGAATGCCCACTGAATAGCATATGTTTGACGAAAAGGTGTTCGCAGAAAATACAATAAATTTATATAACTTTATTCGCTATGACTAAATGCAAATAATAGCAAAATCTGCTACGCTTTTAAAAAGCGTAAACAGGATAATGGGTTAGAGCTCTCTATGAGTTATTTAGAAAGTGTTTGTATCTAAACATTGCTAAACACGAGACGCGATAAAGATTTCTCTCTTCGCTAATTATCTGCCAAACAATAATAAACCTTTAACTTTAATTCATTTCATTGTCAAGGATGTGAATCAATGTTTTAAACAATTTATCAGTTAAAACATTTCATTCGTGATATCTTTTTATATAAACATTTAATCATCGCTTAAACATTTGAACCATAAATACAGTATAGACGGGTATAATAATAATAATGATCACATAGGCTCAGGCTGAGCCTAGGCTCGGCTCGAGGGGTCTTTACGAGCCTGTGGTGAAGGCTCGTAAGGCTCAGGCTCATGGTTTTCGAGCCTATGTGCCCATAATAATAATATTATTAATAATGCAGTAATATTAAAACCCAATTAATAATAAATGCAGAATAAAACTTAAATCTTATATTTTTAAAAATTATGTTCAAAATTTTCAGTTATTGTAAGAGAAAAGTTGCTTTTTTTTAATTCCATTCCTATTAACAGATGGATTAAGTGTTAAATACTATTTAATGAATCAATTTAAATGATGTAAATATAGCTATTTAGTTATACATTAGATAAAAAAAGACAAGAACCGGAACTCATTCATTCATAAAGAATCTGAACTGATAAGCAATTTCTTTAAATACTTATGCAATCTTTGTTTTATTTGAAAAACACAACAATTGGGAAGTTTACTCTCTCAATAAAAAGGTAATAAAGTGAATGTTTTTCCCTATCGCTGTCAACAGGAGAAAGAGGTGTTATTATTAGTAAAACAAGTTTCTAAAAAAATCCCTTTAAGGCTTTCATACCTTTAAAAAAGTATAAAAGTAGTTTCTGGGGTTATTGTTAGAATAGACTCTTCTATGAGAAAGTCTTGAGTGATTTTTACGATAAGTTATTAATAAAATATTTTTAACAAAAAAAATGTCAGTTCAAAAGTTAATACGTGTAGAAGAATAAATAGTATTTCAAGTACTGTATTATTATTACTATAATAAAAAAAAGTGTTGATCACGTATAAGGGCATTTTGCCAATAAGTGGGGCCCCTCTCCCCCTCTCTATTTATTGCACTGCATTTCCTTTTCGTGGAATGACGTGATCTCTTCTGCCAATTATAAGGAAAAGGATGACAATAACACTGAATCTGATAATAACTCTCGATATGTTTGCTATAAGTGTTTGGGGGTCTGACTAACGACTACTGACTCAATAAATAATAAATACATGCGTTTGCTTATTATTTAACAGTTCGATAGTAAACAATGCTGTTATTTCCTGCCTTTTCAATCATTAATAATTTCACTTTTCTTTAATAAAGTATTAACTCATCCTTTTATATCACAAACACGAGTACAATATTATACAATACAATACTAGTTTATCTCACAATTTCAGGGTTTTTAATCATTGATAAAATTAATACATGTGTAGTATAGCAGATATTTATAAGGTATCATTCATTTCTTAAATAACTAACTATTTGGATCTTATATTTAAAAATAAGTCACACTATATGAATGTCTCAATGAATTGTACTTTTATAATAATTGATAACAATTTATCTGATTAGTAATCTATATGTAGTGAATATGGTTTTCGGCTTAAGCCGAATTTGGAAAAATATATCAGGTTTGACACCGAATAAACCGAAAAATAGCAATTTTTGTTTTTTAAAATTAATATTTTTGTCTTAAAAATGATTGTATAGTGATTTTTCATTCATACATTGATTGTATATTTGAATCTCTATATAAAAGTAACCCAAAAGTTTGATTCGATTGCATACATACGTAACTCAAATAACTGAAGTGAAGGTTTTAAAATCTATTAAAACAGAGCTTCAAACATATTTGAGTGACCGATAATTCAGAGATTGAGATATTAAAGTTTTGGTTTTATTTACAAACAGATATAAATTTACATCAAATTGTCATAATTGGGTATTTGATATTTATGGATTCTATGTGGTAGTTGTGATGCTGAGGAAAATAGTATGCAACCCCATAATTTGAGAAGGCTAAAATACTTAGTGACCATTAATTAATAATTATTAATATATACTTTTTGTTCATATAGTAGCAAATTAATACGCTATTACAAAATCTGTTACTTTTTTTTATAACTTAATCAATTATAAAATTTTTGTACTGAATATTTCGGCCGAATTTTACGAAAATCATTCGGTTTATGTCTTACGCCGAAAACCATATTAACTATATATTAAGTGTTGTGTAAGTCAGAAAAGATATAAAATAATTAATTTTATTGAAGGATATTATTTGCTAACGAAAAAATTATACGATTCTATAAAAAATGGTGAACAAACTTATTGAATGATAGGAATATTTTTGATTCTAAGAACGGTTGAAAATTAGAAAAAAAGTTCGATTATTTAAATAATTCATAACTAAAATTCAAGGCAACGGGAAGTTAAAAGGAGTAATAGATAGTCTTTTTCTGTAAATTGTTGGTAATATTGGCATAACTATTATGCAGTATTGCATATAAAAAGTAATATTTAAAGAGATTGAAGGAAATTATATAGCAGTGGCAGCATTGGCAACATTGGTAGCATTGGCAAGGCAGCTTGCTGCAATGTTGGAGCTATGTTGGATGCTATGCAGAATTGTATGCTATGTTACATACAGAATGTGATTCGCCATTGCATTGTGAACCTTGAATTCGTACGTCGACCGAACCCGAGAGCCAATAATAATTTCAAGGACACGAAGCATTTGTCTCGTTGTCATGACTACTTCAAGGCGAACGAACTCATCTCCCCCTCATTTTTCCATATCCTTTTAGCAATCGATCTTTTTTTTGTATTTTTTGGTCTCTCTCTTAATGCAATCTAACTTTCACTAAAACTATAGCTTGAGTTGAGTGGAGTGGAGTTGAGTTGAGTTCCCCTATCTTTCTCCGGATCGCTCATCAAAAGCAAGTATTATATTATATATAGAAAGCTGTAAAGAAATTGCATAGAAAGCTAATTACGGGATTTGGCGATTTTATACGTGTACTCTTTTTTCCCCCCCTTAAAAGCTACTCCTCCTCAATGTATAACATTCTGAAGACACAAATATCAAATATGATATCTACTCAAGAATAGCATGCAATACACGGCGACACCTATTATTCGCTAATTTCTTGTCTAATCAGGATTTTTAAAAGTTTTGATAACTTGTTTCTACAGGCA
>JAUJYU010000039.1:0-23860 GCA_033995675.1 Nothrus silvestris
TAAGATTTTTCATGAAAACAAAGTCATTAAATATAAATTATAATCATAAAAGATATGTTTACATGTTTTCAAATTTACTAAATAACAGCTTATTTTGTCAATGGATAGAACCTTCGGGAAGTTTAAATATATATCTAAGAAGTAGCTGGAAAAATAAGTTAGTTGAGCTTTTAAGTTATTTTTATTTAGTCACTCCTTTTATTCAAATTTTTTAGTAAAAAAGTTAGTTTTCGATATATTAAATGTTAAAATCATTTAAATATATGCTATAAATACATCTATACCTCGATATAAGTTATCGTTGTGGACAGAACTCTATTTTATTGTTAACTATACCGTTGTTTTACTTAAAAGAGGTAATGCTGTATCACTTTCTGTGATTGGGAAAAAAATCTTTAATAACAATAAAGAAGATTTATTATAATTATGTTCCAAATATCGAGGTTTTACTGCAATAAAATCTTTTGTTGAATAACTAATGCATTTGATTAAATTGCAGTTAATTTAATAGTTTATAATCATAATTAAAAATGTAAAAAAGTATATTTCAATTGAGTCGGAAATATGTAAATTACAGAAAATTAATGACTTAATAACATATTTGAATAATCAGTGAATACCTGTACTTAAATTACTTGGAATTAATTAAAAAATGCAAGTAAGCGTAATAATAAAAGATGATACATAAAACAATGTAGTTGCAAAAATGTTGCAACTACATTATTTTGTTAAAGATGTTCGTTATAATTTAGTTTCAAATATACAGGTATTTCATTCTTAAAAGCAATAAAAACAATGATAACAAGACGTTTTATTTAAGATTCAAAGAGCACTTAAACATCTCTAATATTAGACAGACTGTACAATATTCAAAGTGATAACAAAAAATATAATAAATTTATATTGATAAATAGCTTAAAATAGCTCTACATAGCGAAGCGATTATATAGTAAATCATTCCTATGAGAGAATTTTAATATTAATTATCTATAGTACAGATTCTGTGCCATCCTTGACATTGTGATTCCAACTAATAATGTTATCATCATTAATAATGCATGCATTTGAACCTACTTGAAGAATAGCTTACCACTACAAGTGGGCCGTACATAAGTTTAAATCATCTAGTTAGTTAAGTCTGCAATTAATATGATTTATTGTATTTAATGTGTGCAATGCTTTTGCATAACTCAGGATATGAAATAATTTACATTTACATTATTGATAACAAGTAGGACTACGTGTCTCATTTATTGAGATATCAATACCTCTACTCAATTTTTATGACTGTATACTTCCCAAGGGATGGTCAGAGTATGGGTAAGACTCTTATTAGCTAAGAATTTATGACTTTGAATATTATACCACTGGATGTAACAAATTTTTAATTAAGTCTTATATATGCACAACTTTATTTAATTTATAAAATCATATTAAATAGTAATTTATTGTTTCTTAAACTTATTTTAAACTAAAAATATTGCAATAATTTTAATGCAATAAAAAGAGATTTTAATTAGAATAAAATATTTTAAATAGTAATTATCAGTGCCGTAGCCAGTTATAGGGCCAAGGGGGCCACGGCCCCCCAGAAATTTTTGACAATTCAAGTGTAGATCTGTGGGAATAAAGCGTAATATGCGTCTAATATAGTATAATATAGTTTAAATATGATTTGGCCTCCCCCTGACGTAAAATCCTGGCCACGGTAATTATTCTAATCTTTTAAATAATAATTTTTAAAGCTTTTTAATTAATAAATTTGACATGTTTATCCTTATCATTTTTTACAATTGAAGTCATATATATTAATTTAATAATTTAAGCAAAAAATTAGAGCACTTATTTTCACCCAAAATGTTGAGCTCAACCCCTGGTCGAGGCACTGCCCACACGAAAAGCAACGAACCTCTGAAACGTTGGAACTGATAAGCTCTATATCTCTTAAGTTACAATATCTTATATTTACGTAAGAAAAAACATGTATTTGTTTAACTTGTAGTATAAGTTTTCAAATAACTTTTCTTTTAATGTTTGAATATTAATACTAACTATAAGGCGATGAATCGGACGGAACGACATAAATGTGTGGCATATTTTGCTGTTGATATAATACACTTTAATAAATGTTTAGAAACATTAATTATCATTACTTAGTATTCATTAACAATTAATAATAAATTACTTACAATTCTCTCATTAATTGGTATTCAATAAAAATAGGCGAACAGTGATCGAGAAATTGGTTTTGTTGTAGTTTATGATTCTTATCATTTATTGCATCCATTGATTCATTAATTTATATCAAAATTGATTTTTAAAATATTGTAAAATAATTTAATTTAATATTAATATAATTTATAACGTAATCGATAATAAAGATATCAATTCATATGATCAAAATGTACACAAAGTATGTCTCAATTCTAACTATTTTTTCAAATTTCAGTTTAAACAGAATTGAAATTTCTTAATGTATTAAAGATTAAATGTTTCGATAATTTTATTTTATAAGAAAACTAAAATATAATTATTAATTAAATACTTTTAATTAATATTTACAATTACTTATACTCTAAGTAATTGTCAAAATATAATTAGACGTAATTTATGTGTTAAAATAATTGCTATAAGGGTTCATCATTAAAGTACGTACGCAGAAAATTCGGGTTTTTAGACCCCTCCCTCCCTCTTGTACGCATTTTGACACCTATTTCTTGATATTTTTCTATGAGAGTTTAGTGTCTGTACGCTTTTGATTGACCCCTCCCTCCCCCTCAGCTGCGTACGTACTTTAAGGACAAGTCCTAATAAGAATCATTTGTTTATAAATAGAGACAAATATGAGGTCAACGTTTGTAATAAACGTTTAATAAACAAACCATTGATTGGATTAAATGTAATATTAATTAAGAATCAAATGATATAATAATCGAATTAAATACCGAATAAAGAGATGCAAATCGAGAGCCAGTCATCAGAATGTGATTCTCGTGAATGTGCGATATGTCTGCAGACATGCATTCATGCAGTTCGACTTCCCTGTAATCATATATTTTGTTACCTTTGCGTGAAAGGAGCCGCTCATCAGTCGAAGAGATGTGCGATTTGTAGACAACAAATTCCGAACAATTATTTCGAAAATCCTATTCTCATAAATCAAATCAATGAGAAGGACGTGAATGGTGTGAACGACGAGTGTCAGTGGCTTTACGAGGGCCGCAACGGCTGGTGGCTCTACGACAAGAGGTCTAATCACGACATCGACAGCGCTTTCAAAGACAATCAACTCAAGTGCGAACTCATGATCGCTGGCTTTATATATGTCATTGATTTCGAGCGAATGATTCAATACAGACGTCATGAACCCAATCGCATCCGAAGAATACGACGCGACAAACCAGACATCAGTTCCACCAAAGGTGTGGCCGGACTTAGAACTAACTTATTTGATGTCATTCAACAACCACAACCACAACCACAACAACAACAATCTGCTGACACACAAACACGTGAGCTTTTATTCATTCATTGTATATAAACTTGTCTTTGAGTTAACTTTGAGTTAAATAATCTGTGATTAGAAATGCAGAGAAAAAATTGAAGCCAAGTCTTAAATTTTTAAATCAATGTTAAGGATCATTGACATAAAGATCCACTCGAGTGTCCATTACAGGAAGGGGTCTCTCAAACGAGAGGCTGTGGATGTGCTTATAAATTGGGGGAAGGGCTGCAATCATCATAAATAGTGCGCAGTATTGAATGACCTCTTTCTGCAACAGAACTCGAGCCCGAGCTCTCACGTTATATGAGCTGAAGCTCAGTTATTGATTATTAGTTGAATTTGACATACAGTACATGAGCTTAAGTTGAAATGAAATATTGTAGTCATTTATTTGTTAGGTTTTTATAATTTGTATAATCAATAAATACATTTGAAATGCAGACAATGAAACCAATGGTTCAGAAGAGAGCACACAATCGAATAGCGAGTTAACGGTGACTAATGATAATATTATGGGAATACAGCATCAGATTGAAGGCAATTCAATTTCACATAATATTCAAAGTAACGAAACCTCTGAAAGTGGAGCTCAAGCGCAGTATTCAACTGATAGTGAGGAGAATGGTGTTCACCACTCGTCAAATGGTGAGGATATTCATGTCGTGCAATTGGGACAACTTTTAGCTAATAGTTTAACTCTAAACGATACACAAGAAACGTATCTCTGAATATTAAGTTCACATACAATACATGTATTAAGTATTGCATTTATATATTCATATATACATTGTTCTATTAAATCATTAAATATGTTATTCACAAATATATATATATATTTATTTGAAAATTTTAATAACCACTGAATTATTTACACATATAAATTGGTTAAACATTTATACTTTGTATAATCGTTTAGTTTATGAATAAACAAAACTTGATTTTAATATATTATTTATCAATATATGAACAAATTGATCGTTTAAGGTCTACAATAAGTTATCATTTAGAGTATTGGAAGGCCTTAACGTTTTAGTGATTGGGTCGTAATTAACTAATCGCCGGCCGACTAAATATTTATCATTTTTGATGTGTTCGTATAGACGACAAAACTTATGTATTTGCCAGTGAACTAAATATAAAATTCCTGCCGCGAACAGTAGGAATGGATGCACTCGTCGGTTAAGCATGTTTTGCGTCTCAAACGATACGCCAAATAGAGGCAAAAGACTGTTTACACCCACGTAAGGAAGTGCCAGAATCAGGCCTAGCGTCAACACCACCGGCATCGCCAGTTTCATCAGAATCAGCTTAAGGTTGATGTTCATCAATCCTCCATGGTAGATCTGTGTGGGTGGGTATACACATGTTAGACTTTATGTCAAATCAATCCACACATACTCTACTTTGTATATACTGTACTGTATATACAATTTTAAAATATCCATTTGAATATTCCGCGTTAAAAACAAACCGAAATACAAGTTTTAACAGATTTATCTTTTTCAACTTAAATGTAAAGTTCAGTTACAAAAAATTTTTTAATCAAATTATCAGAAAATCAGAATTTACTGATAAACTTATTAATCAAATGCTTTACAATTGTGATTAAATAAGTCATAACATGTCCTGATAATCACATTAATTGACCTAAACTTATGAATTTTGATAATAAAAATGATAATTTTATGCATGAGTTTAATCTGATTTGACTAATAGTTATTTAGTGAAAAGTTTAGAAAAGATAAATGTGTTAAAACTTGTAGAGGTTAGTTTTTAAGGCGGAATATTTAAATGGATATTTAAAAAATGGTCTATACTGTATATTGTAATGATTTATCTATATTTATTTATAAGAATAAGAATATGACTTGGAGTTACCTCTTCGAGAACCTCTCTGAGCCTCCACTCCCCCATCATAGCTATTCCACAAATGACTTTTGTGTGCAAAACGCCGAACGCCCAGTCCTGCCATAGATAGAAGATTGGCGTTTGATTGAGAGGTACGCGAAGTGGGATTATAATCACGACATCGAACAGGAGTCCGATTAGGAGCGGAATTAATCCCAAAAGAACAAAAGCTGATAATAAAGCTTTACAAGTGATTGTAATCCACTCTTTGATCTTAAGCATAATAGCAGTCCAACCCCTCGGCAGCCAAGAACACAATAGTGTAGTTACGCGAGTCATTAGAAGACCCACATATAGACCACAGGCAGCAGTATTTAGTTCATGAACTTTGACATTTCCCATCCAAAGACCAATAAGACGACGACCGACAATCACAGGAACAGTTAAAACGAATAATCCTCCAAATAATAACGATATGGCAGTAAAAAGAAGTAATAAAACGATTCGGAGTGAAAAAAGTTTAGGTTTGATGTAACCTAATTGTCCAAATTCGTTCAGGTTTTGTATTTGACCGTTTAATTGAGCGTTTTCTTGATTGTTATCATCCAATTGTTCTCCTAATAGATAAGATCGCATGTCTAGAAAGTATGAGACGACCACACACCAGAGGCGGATCAGCATTTTCAGCCATTGGCGCAGATGGCCGTGATCTAAGAGGGCCGGCAACACCAGTTGCAGCAGTAGGAACTCCAATGATAGCTCACTCACAGGAGATTCGCTATCGTATCAAATGCATAAAACATATTTAGTATTCATTATCAAATGAATAAGATTAATAAAACCCAATAAATAAACCCTATATTCATATCAGGGGCGTAGCCAGAAAATTTCTATGGGGGGGGGGTTTAGATGTGTTTTGTGTCCGCAGCCGTCATTTTTACATAATATTTATGCCGGATGTCTGGTATTTTTTTTAAATAATGGGGGGTTCTAACCCCCAAAAACCCCCCTTGGATACGCCCCTGATTCATACATATAATAAACATAAGAAGTGGTAAAAGAGATGAGACTTACTTCGAAAGAACCACATTATATGGAAGAAAATTTGGTATAAGTTTTTGAATGATACAAACGGGAAACCATATCATTAATAAAACAGTTGTACCGAATATGACTAATGAGGCTAAAAAGCGGCGAATATGTCCAGTGATTGGCAAATGAATCATTTCTTGAATGGGATTAAAGTCGGGGTCATTCAAGTTTTGCAAAAACCACAGAACACCAGGTCTTAAAACTTCCCTCAGCAGTAATATGAATGAAGCGAAATAGAAGACATAAACCATGCCTACGAGCCAGTGAATGAACATTGAAGTTCCCGGCGCTAAACGAAAACTATGATCTCTATCCTGAAGCGTTGCGTCCAACATAGGCAAAGAGCATATGTCTAACCACCAGCCGCACACCAGTGGGAACACTCCGATCTCAAACACTGATAATAACGAGACCTTCACCACTACATAACACAGACCCAGCAATCTTTCAGTTCGTCGAAACCTTGTTATGGATGCCATTGCGTGAAGAATGACTAGAACTATACCAACCACTAAATAACCGCATAATGTAGTCACTAATCCATCGAAATGTGTTGAGGAAATTGTCGTTTCGAAGTTCAATTTTGAAATCATGAAGTTTCCGATATGATAGGGACAGAACGCAAAGATCACTATAAATAACGTATTAAGAGATATCACCCAAAACACGTGTTCCAAAAAAACAAGACTCCCGTCGAGTCCTAATATCTGAAAATAACATTTCATTCAGTAAAACAATGAGCAAATCTTTCAATTATTGCATTCAAAGACATAATATTCAATGAAAAAATGTGCCTAAAATAGAAGTACGGAAAATTGGCGTTAGATTTTTATAATTTGTATAGTGGGGTAGGGGTGTTATGGATTGAAGTCAAATGTGTGCAAAGGGCAAATACAAATCCTTCTACAAAGTCCTGAACAGGTCATGACTTCAAGTCTGTTCCCTATGCGATATCACACTCCGTATTAGTCGATATTTGACTTAAAACAGTTTAGAATGTAATATGCGTTGCGGCTCTAGTATTATAATCTATTATCTGTTTTATAGAAAATTGGTTTAAAAGCTACCCCTATAACCCCTAAGGCTGAGCCCACCCATTCATGTGACCATTCATTCTCACTATACTGTAAGCGATGGAAATAGAATAGAATAAAAAATAGTTCAATTAAGCAAATGTTACCCTTTCCCACGTTAACTCTTCAGCAGCTCTGTCCCACTCAACCGCTGGATTCCAATCTTGAGCGGCCGCGGCATCGATTGGCGCGTTTGCCACAGCATTTGCTGCGTTTCCATTATTATCTGCGACTTGTAATTCATTTTGATTGGGTTGAACCACATTCTCGTTGACGTTCTCCACCTCATCATAGCGCTCATCTATGTCTTCCTCCTCGTCCTCATCACCAATGCCTTCATCATTGTTGTTATCATTGTTGAGGTCGTCCTCATTGGCCTCATTGACGTCTTGATTGTGGACATTATGCGCGTCTTGTAGTTGTGCAACAGCGTTGTGTAGGTGTAAGTGCTGTTCGAGCCAATCGGGTCCTCCGCCGCGTAGTATCTGTTCTCTTAACCAAATAAGACTAATGAAGGCACACAAAGTGCAGGTCACAACACAACAACCATAAAAGCCGTCGGATATTATATTCTCAGTACTGAACATATCCAATGGCAAAGTCAGCACTGAATTGATTGAATTACTAAATAGTGAACGATATATTCGATCTGTTCATCAAAATAGAAAACTCATTCACTTCTTGGTATTAAAGATAAAATGCATATTAGTATCAAAAATATGCTCACATGCAGTCAAAGGAACGATTCCAAGCCACGCGACCGCTACTAATGTGTAGTGAATCCAATATCTTAAAGCCGTTCCCAGACTTCCAAATAAACCACTGATAATATCACGAATGGGTAGCCTTTGAGGCATATCTGGAGAATAAACTAAAAACCAAATATTTCTTATTTATAAGCCATAAGAATCATATGTTAATAATTAATAAATTGATAACTACTTGGAATAAATGAGAATCGATGGTTACAGAGCTCGCAATATTCTTTTTCACTGTATTTCAACCATTGGACTAAACTTTAGATTCAATCAAATTGTAAATAAAATACGATTAATATTAATAAATATCAATATATGATAGCATTGAAGACATACCAGTCCTGATGGATGTATTTAATACTTCCCGTGCAGATGCATGGATGGTATAGAGGCTTATCGGGTAAGGCTTCCGACCGACAAACTCGACAAATATCTGTAAATTATTGTTATCTGTCTTTACATTTAGTTTCACATAGTTTTCATTTTATTTTTATTATTACATTAAAAGCAAGTTTTTTATCAATTTTCAAATTAATAAATAATTTTAAAACAATATTCAATGCTTTCATTAATTCAAATAATATCGCAAATAAGTGAAGATAATGGCCATCAGTGGTCAAGTCTTACCTCCGAATTGATTGTCGTCCATATTCGACAAAAATGTCTTTATTTTTATTATTTTGTAAATATTTAACCAAATATTTGTTCAAATATTGAATGAATGAATGTTTTCAATATAAATATAATTAAATAATAGAAATTTATATTAATAGAGATTTATTAATAAATTTAGTTTTTGATAAATAACAACAATTACAAGAATTCAATGTATGAATGTTTGTGTTTATAACAGATTTGCTTATATTTCAATTCATTAATGAAGTGACGCACAAATGTTCACATATGAGCCCCTCTTCCGTCATAATTATGACAACATTTGCAGCAATTTATAGAAAGTTTCAGTCATTTATTGTATTTTTTATATTAATTTTATTAAATGGTCAGCCATTGAAACTGTAAAACTCATGGAAAACGACACAAGAAGTCACTTCTATTGACACTCATAAAGCTCTGTTCACAAGTCGCGAGGTTTTGACAACGACGGTATGTTCAAGTTTTATCTTTTGCTAAAATTACAGCATTACTTCATTTAAATTCAATTTAAACAAAAACACAACCAATTTGTGTTTCAAATATCAGTAATTTTAAAACTTTAACTTTGAAGCTTCAGCTTTGAAGCTCATGTATGTCAGCTTCAGTTTTGAAGCTCATGTATATCAGCTTCAGCTTTGAAGCTCATGTATGTACTGTACTGTGCATTATGAAAGCTTAAATTATATGAGGAAGTAATTGAAAAATAATATGCTAACAACGATATTGCTAATAATATTGTAAGATACGATAACAATTATTATAAAATATTTATATAAATTATAGAATAAAAATAATATGAGTTAAAAAGCTAAAATTATATTAATGAAATTAAATTTTGGATTTAATTTATTTCAAACTTGCAATAAAGATATTCATTTAGCAAAATGAAAATAAGACTTAACTTTTTTTAAAATAAAATAAAAACAAAACAATTATTATTAAATGAGTATTTAATCCAAAGCTTAAATTCTTTATTGAATTAATTAAACATAAGTACACAGATTACGTTAATCTGATTAACTGATTAGCTGAGCAGATAATTCCTATAATTTAAAATAATGTTAAATTCAGTTAACACTTACAGCAAACTAAGATTGACAGAAATGTAGTTTAAGTAACTATAAAAAGATGAAACTATCAAAAATATAATAAGTTTCAATTCATCATAACTTCCAACTGAACGAGCCTTGCATTGGTATCTCCAGGCATTCGGTATGGAATCATTCCGGCGTAAGTTATTAGAGATCTAGCTTTATGTCTGATTTCTGTACAAAACTAAATAACAAACAATAATTATTAAAAGTAATCACAAGTGATGCTCATAAATAAAATTTAAATTAAAGCACTGAATAGTTTACCTGTTCTTTGTTGCCGACATCGCCTATTATTCCGAATTTATTGACTGCTCTCGGAGTGGAAGATCTGAATGTATATAAAATAAGATTAGTTTATGACATTTTTAATAAGGTTTGCATACTTTATCTCTTTATACTGAGAATATAATATATTCATTGTCGCCAATAATAAGTCAGGAATATTTCCTCGAACTTCTTCTGCATATCTATTGAATTGATTGACTTTCATATCGATTTCAGAATTACGAAACGGCAGAAGTTTTAGTTTAGTTATAGTCTGTCAAAGAATTTGAAAATATTAAAAGACAAAAAGATGACATGAGTTTATTAAAAAGCATACATCGAGTGCATCGTTGTATTGTTGGTTATAATAATAATCAAAGAAAGTCATGAGATCGAGAAGCAAATAAAAAGTCTGCGAGACTTCATTTGAAGCATTGTTTCCGTGACCGCAATATCTATTTGAAAGATAACTCTAATTACAAACAATTGAAACAACATTTAGCCAAACCTTTCAGCCAATTTCAACGAAAGCGCTTCCAATCGCGTTCGCTTCGAGTCCTGTACTTTTCTTTCAGACACAACAGAACTAAGCATTTTGTTGAGAAGTTGCAGAACTTTGTTATGTTTTGAGTTGAGATCATACAATTTGACCGCGTCTTCAAATAACCCATTATTTTCGAGATCGACAGCCACTTGTTCTATAATCGCCGGAACGTCATTATTAAACTTATCTATAGCTCCGGGTATACGACATCCGTCTTCCCCGATATAACCCAGAAGTGTGTCATAATTTTTGGTATCCCTAACGAGTTTCGACACTGAAGTTGTGAATAAGTTATCTCCGGTCGCAGTTTTAATGTTACGCAAAAGATAAAAATAATAAATGGCTTCAATTGAATTGTTTGTCTCAAATTTTCGCGTATAAATACTAATTAGTTTTGCGTAATTCAACCGTTGAATATAATACGGATCGTTAGCATGTTTTGAGAGGAGGGGAACCTTCAGGTGCAGGTTTGGGATCAGAAGTAAACCCATTTCATTCAGTGTTATAGCGATGTGAATCGCATGACTTCGATAGGAATCGATGCGAAACAAGAATTCGATGGCAGACTCCCATTGTTGAGTCAGAAAAAGCACTTTAAAATACATAAATGGCTGTTCCTTTGCGTTGAAATATGATTCTCCATACTCTTCACTAATTTGTTGCTTCAGTTTATTGAATGACAATTTATCAGATGATGGAGAAGGAGATGACGAAGACATAAACGATGAGTTGTGATGCTCAGCATCGCTTTCGGATATCTGAATTTGACTCAATCGCAACCACAAGAAGTCGTCGACTTTATCCAAATATTCTGAATGGAAGTCATCGATTCCACAGCAGCCCAACAGAGAAAACACAGTTCTCTTAAAAATATCATTACTTAAGCGAACCGTTTTTTTGTATAAGATTTTGATATAGTTTTCACTTTTTTGACTCAAACGTTTGTCTTCGCTTTGTTTCAATTCACGTAAAATTGTGACGAATTCATTGCTGAGCCAAAGCGGACCCTTTTGTGCCACTTCGATGGCTGCGTCCACAGAACCAGCTCTAAGACAATGCCAAATGAAGCACCAAATCGGCAGTCCGTCAACTAATCCGTCTTCAGAATTATTCGATATATTCGTCGAACCAAAAGACGCATTTAGTGAAGAACTCGACAAAAACGGAGTTTTGATATTTAGGTAATCCTTAACTAATTTATACACAACAGAAGCCGACTGATGAATATGTGGAACAATTGATGGATTGACAATGCCTTGAATCGATTGCACAAATTTCTTTTCGAGAAACACTTTTGATTGTTTTATTACAAAAATATTAAGCATTGAATCACTTCTGTTCACAAACGGATCGCAATCGCCTTTCACTGGAATGTTATTCGAGAGAAGTGTTGACACCATTTCCCACAAATCCATTATCAATGATTCGCCGATCGTTTCTTTGGCGACTTTTGTATAAAAAGTATTGGAAATATTGGAATGAATGCCTCCGAAGACCATTTGGTCGACGTATTTGATTATTTCTTTAGCAAAAGCCGTTTCCGTAGAGTTCATAGCAGTGATGGTCGACGTGTCGATCAAACTCTGATCCAAATATAGTCGAGTCTTAGGTGTTGTCGCGGGAGATATGGTTTGCGACCGAATGTTTGTTATGTCGAAACTTGAAGTAAAGTCAGTCATCTCTTCTTCGGGTCCGACCAAAGCATTCAATATTTTCAGCTTTTCCTCATCCCATTCGCGCTGAAGATTATCTAAATATTGTTTATCCGCTCTTTCAATGGTTGCTTTGCGTATGTCTTCAATGATAGTCATAATAGCGTTTTCGCGTTCGTTCTTAAGAAAGCCTTTGATATCAGTTTCTGCGATCGCCTCAATTGGCACCAGTTTTTTGGAACTACTCAAAGAATCCAATTGTTGGCTCACTTTCTGCAGATCATAGCCTTTGGAGCCCAGAAGAACCGAAGCCCGAACATCACTCGTCTCTCGAGACACAGTAGTGGCCGTTCGTGACCACAACTGTTCTCCTGCTTCTAACAACTGTCTTAAGTTGCGCTCAACTCGTGGTAATTCTGACTCGCCATCGATATCTGCCGTCAACTGTTCTGCTTTGTGGAGCAGATCATCAAAACTAGTCGTATCCATCAGTGGATCCATTTTAGCATTCAATCAATAGCCTATATGTTATTTATAATAAACAATTTGTTTATCAAATGTAATATTAATTTATACTAAAGATATACTAAACATATATTTATTTTATAAACAGTATTAATTGATATTCAAATAACTGTTTAATAATAATAATAATAAAGTGTTTGTGAATTTGACAAAAGCATGACTTTTAGTGAACACAAAATACGTCAAATCAATTATTTGTAAATCCAATACTAAAAACAAATCAAAACTTGAGATTTCAAAAATACCAATTCAATTATTAAATATATTCAAATTTCTATAATTAGATTGTAATCAAATGATCGCAAATATATTAAATAATTAAGTCTTTTTCATACCTTTCAATATTTAAAGACGTATTTGTTTTGAATAAAAAATTTAAAAAAGAAATAAAAAATAGCGCTAAATATAGAAGCGGTTTATTTGCATAGACTTTGTCTCAAAAGCGATTATTGCGTTTAATTCGAGTCTAATATTAATGTTTTTAATTGATTTCAATTGATTTCAATTGTTTTAAAAATCTAGTAATCATTTTCGGTATGAATTTATTTAACGAATGATTTGCTGATTAAATGAATGATTGATTATTATTATAACAAATATTTTAGAGTAAATATTGATATAAATAATGAACGCATCATTCGAGAGCTCCGCCAACAGTCCGGCCATATATAGGATCCGTTTCATGCCTTCAGAGCTGACGAACGCCTATAAGAACATTCTGTCTGACGCTTCTGTGAATGCGGTCTATGAGTCGTTTTGCAAATACGTGACTACAAGTATAGAACCGGTCGGCTGGAGGGCTATCTGGAGGGCAAAGGGCTTCACTGGCCTTTCCATTCGGTATGACTTCGAAGTGGAAGTAATGGATGTTTTGCACAATTCGTTAGAAGCCGTTGCGGTTGTTCTGAATCTCATTTCTCCGAACGAACACGAATTGACTGCCGAACAGTTCGACGAAAAGGAGAGACTCTTGAAAGATATCAAAATAGTGAATATACCACTCATTCAGCTCTATGTCATCAGTGATAATGATGAGGACCAACAATACTATGGAACGGCTCTTATCATTGAACACATCCGCTTCTTCTACAAAAACCTCTGGCGTCCGTGGGATGAGTTGGCGAACAGCGATGGCCACAGGTCTGAGATATTTGTCGAAACAAAACTCGAACCACGACTTGATCTCTCCTTTGATATGAAGGACAAAATTATTCCGAAGTCAACTATCAATAAAGTGAATAACTTGTTATCCGAGGCCTGGATTATCAAAAAGAAAATTGATTCCATCGATACTACCATTGGTTGTGAGGACGGAAATGATGCCGAAGACAAAAGTGATGTCGAAGATCACGAAAACTACATCAATGAAACCGATTTAATGGAAGCGCTAAGACTTAAGTTAAGACTCGATGACATTGAAAGAGAAATGAAATTACTTGAAGACAAACATTTGAGAATAATTGCCTCTAATTTGAAACAAAGCGGAGACAATAGTTTTGGTAATGAAGACCAATACTTGAGTAGTGATGGCAAACCTCAAAACAGGATTCATTTGATCACAAAAAGCTTTACTATTAAAGCAATGAATGAAACTTTTGCCAAACTCTCAACAGTGAGTAAAAGACTATTTAGGAAACTAATTCACTTCTATTCATATTTAAGAAACTGATTCACTTCTAATTCATATTTAAGAAACTGATTCACTTCTATTCATATTTAAGAAACTGATTCACTTCTAATTCATATTTAAGAAACTGATTGATTCACTTCTATTCATATAATGAGTAACTTTTAAAGTGTTTAACAATTAATTACAGAAGACTAACGAATTGGAAACTCCAGTAATGCTTCATAAAGATATTGCAAATGCTGTTCGTTGTGCCAAATCCGGTGATAAGATCTACGTAATGCCAGGTCTGTATTCTTGTGCTGAACTTCCATGGATTGAAAATGAGATCGAGATTATGGGTTTCGGTGAAACTGAAGATTGCGTTGTTTTGCAATCTAACGATTCCGCTGGAGATATATTTATGAATTGCAATTCAAGTGAATTAAAATTCTCTGGCATTACATTGAGATCGAGTTCTGAAATGCAATGTTTAATAATGATTCACTCGGGTTGTGTGGCTTTCAATAATTGTATTCTCGACGGCTCTAATTGTGCCAAAAATACGTTAATTGTTTTATCGAAAGCTAAAGTCGAATTGAATGAAAGCCAAGTGCGTAACGAATGTGGAGATGGAATTGTTTGGCGTAAAGGGAGTGTTGTTATTAAGAATAGCGTCAACTTTGATCGAATGGAAGTGGAAGAAGATATGAATGAGAGCTCATCCGCTCAAACTCTTGTTGAGAATTAGCTCATTATATAAATAAAATAATAAAATACAAGTTAAACAAATTGTTAATAGCCTTCACATTTTATAGTAATCGAATACATAAAATATTTCAACAAACACTTGTATTTAATATATAGGTTTATAATATAAGCACCAATTAATGAGTTTATGCTCTTTCAATATTCAATTACTATTAGATTGGATTTACGTTACATGAAGTAAAAAGTTAAAAACACAATACTTAGCGTAAACAATAAATATCATTAGAAATATTTTGTATATCAATGTGTGTAGAGATCACAACAAGTTCAGCATTTATAAAGACATTACAATAAAAATACAATAGAATGAATGAACAATATTTCATTGGTTGACTCCATATTAGAATTGAGATTTTCTGCATTTGTTATACCAAAAGTTGAGTATAATATATAAATAGTTAAGGACTAGAAGTATTCTTAGAAATAAGTATTCAATAAAAGTACAACAGAAATCAATTAATTAGATCACAATCACAATAATGAGCAAAAGTTAAAAATAGATATCTTATGGAATGTTTAGTTCTTGAAGAACTATTCAATTATAAGCTTAAAAGTCATTAGTAATAAAGTTATTGAATATATAGATTAAAAGTATTAAAATAAACTGTGATAATAAACAATTAGAAAGTTGGCAAAACATTCAAATGGTTAGAATCAATGACATCAAAGTTAAGTCGAGCCAATAGAGAGCTCTCAAATATCAGATTAATTATCAGATCATTTTGGTGGTGAAGATTCAGCCTCTTCGGCCTTTTCAGTGCTTTCAGCGTTTTGGACCTTATCTTTAGGTTCTTTTGCTTCCTTTGGCTCTTTAGCACTTCCTTTCCTCTTCTTTTCCACCACTTCTTCCGGGGGTTTAGGGATCGGTTCCAAAGACGGATCCAAAACGATTTTTCCGATATTTTTGCGGTCATGAAGTTTTTGCATGGCTTCGGGAATGTCTTCGAAAGCCCACGAAGAGTCGATGGTTGGCTTGATTTGTCCCTCAGAATACAGTTTATAGACTTTGTCCACTATATCGCGAACATAATCGTCTCTTCCCTGTTGGTAAAGCAGTTGTCGTAAATTGAATCCCGACAGCGATTTGTTCTCATCGAACAGCTTCATAGGGCTCACTTTGTCGACCTGCCACCACTGTAGAGGAGGGGAGGGAGTGGGGGACACAACATTGCATTAATATTCATTCATTATACTGTACGTATTATATATGGATTAATATTTGTTTATTATATACATTTGTTAATACTTTAGTTTATAGGTTAATAACAGTCATAAATCATTTGAATTGAGAAAATATTAATTATTAATAAACCATCAAAACAGAAACCCATTTATAGTGTTTAGTCTCTAAAAGTTTGAAACACCAAAAAATACATGAACTGTTTATAATTTGTTAGCCAGAGCTTCAGTTAAGTACACAAGAAATGTGTGCAACAGATATGAACAGACAAGTGATAGACTAAACTAATACACTGAAAATAATATGCTTTATATAACTTACAAACTTCGCTAAACTAAATAGACTTTTTGTTTCTCCTGTCGTTAAATTAGAAGCTCCTAAAAGATAAAACATAATAATTATGAACAAATTGTAAAAACTCACTGATTTCGCAAAACTGAAAAAGCTTTTAGTTTCTCCGGCGACGACACAAGACGTACCTGTAATTCAAATCAATTTTTTAAATCTTTAATTTCTTAAAATTTAATTTTTAAAATTTCAAATCAATTTAGAATAAAACAATATTTCCATAACATGTCATACCATATAAGATGTAGCGGCCCATTGGCTTCAAGAGGTTATAACCCTTGTTGGCGTCATCGCCACAAAGACAGTCTAGAACTAGATCTACGCCGTCGGGAGAAATCCTAAATTGATATTTAATAAGTTAAATGTTAATAAAAGTTGGAATCAAATGAGAGAAATGTTGACAAAATGAGTAGTGATATGAAAAAATATTTACTTTTTGATTTCCTGGACATAATCGTTTGAATGGTCGAAAATGTGGTCTACATTTTTTTTGATAGCGTCGTGTTTATGCTTAGAAGCGGTGCCAATGAGTGTTACATTACTGATAGTTTTAGCTAATTGTGCGACTGCTTGTCCCTAACATTGAAATTATGATAAACATAAGTGGTTGACAAATACCAGACATCCTCTCACAGGCATAAGTGTATATACAGTATTCTATTCTACTGTACATATAATGCAAGAACATATAGTTATCGTGAAAGAAGATGAAACTTACAACTCCTCCGCCAACTGAGTGAACGAGAATGGTCTGACCGCTCTTGAGATTCCCGAGATCGAAAAGTAGTGCATAAGCGACTACATAATTCATAGTGGTCGCGGCCGCATCTTGAAAGCTCATTTTTGCCGGTATTTTATAGACATACTTTGCGGGCACATTGACCAGCTCTGCCCACGCGCGGGACTCATTGAGCGCGGCCACACGATCACCGACTCTAAACCCTAACCATATTAAACAGGAAATAGGGCTTTGTTATTGAGAGCAATGATAACTCCTAAGTATATATAAAGAAATGCAAACTTGCCGGTGACGCCTTCGGCCACTGCCTCTATTTCTCCGGCACATTCAAATCCGACAATGAATGGCGCTTTAGTTTTGGGCGGATTATCAATAACCCCCTGTCTTAGCATCAAATCAGGAAAGTTGAGACCACTAATTCATAATAAAAAATATCGTCTCATATTATAGCTTCTTTCATATACAATGAGTCATTATGTGTGCATTTAATTGGAAAACAACACCCTTTAGTGCTAAGCATTGCTAACATCTGGAATGGTATTAATCCTTTTTTACATATGCGGGCCTAACATATTCATCATTTTATAATCCTTTTAACTATTTTAATCACCTTTTTTGGTCTAATTATATCATTATAAACATTCTTTAATATAATTTAATTAAAAGTTAATTAATATATTGTAAGTCAATACTAATGTTTTGAAAGCAATTAATATCTGACTATTTTGCACGTTTGCAAACATTAACTAAAATCAAGCAATGCATAAATATTTGTTTAGATAAAGTGCAAACACATGAAATGCATTTTTAAATATTTTAATTCAATTAACACATACCAAGCCTTAACTCGAATAAGAACTTCTCCTTCAGATAGCTTCGGTTCCTATTGAAAGTGAACCACATATTTAATGATAGTTATAGTGAGAATGAGTGGAAATCAATTATTGTCAACTTTTATGTTTTCAATATTGAGATATTTGAACAAATATTGAATGTATTTAAAAAATGAATGAATGGTGAACTCTATTACCTGTCTTTTCATGACTTTAACTGATTTCAAACCTAAAAAATGTTTATATGAAAGAAAAGTTCGTAAAAGAGATTAAATAGTTTTTATTAAGAACTGACCGCCAAATCCGGTCAAGACTATAGCCCGCATTTCTTTGACGGCTTCTTTTTCCTCCCCATTCTGTTCTCCATTAATGGGTTTAGTCGTGGACTCGTTTTCGGTCTGATTGTTGTCTAACCCACTCGTCGTCTCTGCCATTCTTCACAACAATATTATTATATCAAATATCAAAAAGATATCAAATGATTAATTATTAATAATTCAAATAAGATATAAAGTGAACGCAATTACTGTTACAGAAACACAATCTTTACAAACGCTATAACTTATAAGCAATATATGAGTGAAGTGAAGACCACACCAAACACACCAAATACTGTCAAACAGTTTTTTATTTGCTATAAAGCTCTGTAAAGGCATCGATGCTTTCATACAATAGGAATGCTTTCCACTTGTTTTGCATTCATTAATAATAACGTAACACAAAAATCACATTTTGTAAGACTCCAAATATGGGCGCATTTAAACGCTTCAGAGGCTTATACATTATAAGTTATGCTCAATATGTCACACCCCCACCCCTCTTATATTATAACGTTTTTATTTATCATAGTATTGTATCAAATGTGTTGCATAATTGCCATCTTTTGTAATTATTGGCAACAATTTTGTTAATCTATCGCTTCATTAGTGTTATTGTAAATAAAGTGCAATCAATGAATAGTCTATTTATCTTATCATATGATTCATTAATATTAGTTTTCATATATTTGGTAAATCATTATTAATATATAATATAAGAGCACTGGTGAAAGTGACTCATCAGTAGTGAGTCAGTGGTGATTCTTAGTGGTCGTCTTCAGTAGTGGTCATCAGTGGTGGTCATCAGTAGTGGTCATCAGTAGTGGTCATGTGTGCCGACTATGACTCTCACTTCGAGACTGAAAGTGAGTCTGAAGTGAATCGAAAGTCGAAGCGAAAAGAGTTGATACCAAAGGAGAGTTTGGGTCCAAATAAGAAACCAAACAAAGGAGTGAAGTCTCAATTGGTTGAAGAATTCAATAAAGAAGAGCGAAAACGAAGAATCAATTTTCAATCACTTGACGCTTATTCAAGACATAAAATGTTAGTCAACGAGTATTTATTGAGTTATTCCGGAAGTACTTCTAAATTAGTGAGAAATACGTCAAAAGATAAGACAGAATACGAAGTTCTTAGAGATAACCATAAGTTTATTTGGAATGAAGACGAAGACGAAGAAGTGCTTTCGTGGGGACAAAGAATTGCTAAGAAATATTACGACCACTTATTCAAAGAGTACTGTATTTCAGATATGAGTCGTTATAAAGAGAATAAGTTTGGAATGAGATGGAGAACAGAGGAGGAAGTGGTCTCTGGGAAGGGACAGTTCTCTTGTGGCGCAAAACACTGCTCACAAACCGATGCGCTCAAGAGTTGGGAAGTGCTCTTCACTTATGTGGAGTTCGGAAAGAAAAAGAGTGCTTTAGTTAAACTTCGTTTATGTGATGAATGCTCTCATAAACTCAATTATAGGCAAAAGAGACGAGAAATCAAATATAGGAATAAAACCAATGCTTCCAATAGTCAATTAGACTCACAAAAGAGTCACCACAAAGTTGTTCATAAATCAGGTGAAGTCGATTCCGACATTTCTAAAGACAATGTTATGTCCAATGATAACAATGAAAGTGCAGTGAGTTCGAGCAGTGGTGAGATTTGGTCTAAGCCTCAAAAGATACCTGAATTGGAAAAACCAATTGATGATGAATTCGATGAATATTTTTCAGATTTGTTATTATAGAGAATGAATTTTAAGCATTACTTTCTGACCACAAATTAATTTTTGATTTAAACTATTGTTTATTATAAATTTATTAAAATCTAATCTAACAACAGATGTCCAAAAGTTTGTACAAACAAAATATCATAACTTATAAAATTTGTAAATAAATTGAAAGAAAGTAATAATAGTTTCAATGATTTGCGTTCGTTAACACATTTCACAAAAATGAGTCAATTGATTGCAATGAACTTAATTATGATTTATTTTTCTATTTAATTAATGGCAACTTTTGATAATTATCTTATCAAACATTGAGCAACGATTACTTAAATAAAAATAAAGGTATAATTTATGTTTTAAATCAATTTGAATATAACCGAAATATAACCACTACAATGAGTATTACTTGTACAGTGAAACCCGTTTATAACTCACAGGTCGGTTCAGCCGAAAGTGCTCGTTATATAAGCGTTCGTTATAAACGGGTTGAACTGTATTTGAATCTTAAATAATGATATGTTATTTTGGTGTGAATTGAGGGTTATTATAGTCAACAAATACTCGAACGACTTCTCCGGAATACCTTCGCTGATGAGGCATGAAATAAAAGTCTGGTTGAAGTTGTTGTGAGAGCGAGGGATGAATATAAGATTTGTTATATGGCTCTTTGCGGTCATGTGTGGCGTACGCACTCGTGAATTCACTATTTCTATTGGACGGTAAGTTTCTCTCTAATGTGGCACTTAAGTACTTTTGAGGCATCTTTTCTGCTGTATTCTTAAAGTTCTGTTTATTTGGGTTTTTATTCTCAAGTCTTTGTCCCGTATTTTGTCCATTTGTCTTCATAGGTGAGTCCATCTCATCGGGTCCTACATAGTTGTCATAGCTATAACCACCTCTAGCACTCGCAGTCGCGTAGTCTTTCCAATGAGAGTTGGAGTTAGGCATCTGTTTGTCCTAAAATTAATCAAATGTTAGCAAATCAAATATTTTTATTTAAGCCTTAATTACATTTTGTGGTTTTGTTTCTTTGTTTTTGTTGTGACAAATCATACAAAAAGCTTGAATTAAAACCAATAAAACGAGAGCTGCAATTCCAATAAAAATTATGCCCCATTTTAATTGTTCGTCGTTAAAAAAATAGTTGGATTCCTCGCCATTTGAAGTGTTTTCCAAATTGTTTCCTAAAGTTAATAAATTAAACAATTTTGACAAAAATCTTGAAAATTATCTTTTAAGAAGCTCAGAATTCTCTTAAAAGTAAATGGAAATGCATTATAATGTATACTTTAAAAATATATAATCCAGAATTTTATTATCTTTAAATAATATTGGAAGTTAAATGTTCCATATACTCCATATACAGATATATAACTATGATTTATTACGGGAGACGGACACTTTATCGACAGCCACTTTATAGAGAGCCGCTTTATCTAATCTGTTAGGTAAGGTTGGGTTAAGTTAGATTAGGTTAAGTTAGGTTGGGTTATGTTATGTTATGTTAGGTTAGGTTAGGTTAAATGGCTGTCGATAAAGTGACCCACTTCCATTTACTACTTAAGTAGCTAAGTTGTAAGTTGATGAGTAGTATTCAAATACAAGTTACTAAATCTTAAGTGTATTAATGGTTGACAAATAATTTAATTTTAATATATTGGTAGTTGAATAAACTTTAGTAATACCTTCAGTTTTTGTTATCAGTAAATATTTGGGATCCACCTGTAGGTCTCCTAAAAGTTCATCACTAATCACGCCATAGAGTGCGGTCGATAGTAAAGAAGGTATTTCTGATTTTTCAGAGTCTTCTTCTATCGTAAGTTCTTTACTATTGGGCTTTTGTTCGTCAACTAATTCTATGCTCGCAATAACACCATTAGATTCTTCCTCAACTTCTGTCAATTCAGTTACGCTTAAACTTTTAAAAGATGGATAACTTTTAATCAATTCAGAATGCATTTGATTTGTTATTCTCATAATCATTGCTTTGTAATCCTCTGAATTCCTTTGACCTAAAGTTGGTTTCCAAGCTTTTGGAAATTTTAATTCAATTCTATACGATTTGTCATTTTTATCGTTAATATCATTTGCTTTTGGTTGAATTGGGGTCACTGTTGAATGTGATGTCTGTTTAATCGTTGATTTCTTATTCTTCGCACTTTCGCTATCCTCTGACTCGAGTATAGTCGCTGGCGATGAAGTTGTTATAGTTGGTGATGGTTTACAACTACTGATGCAAACTTTTCGATCTGATATGATTGGAGTGATTTCGTGTTTCCGAATCCTTTTGTTCACGGCATTGAACACTCCACCCATAACTGGGAATATGAGATAAGGACAATTTGTGTCAGTGAATTGAAAGTCTCTATTATCTCCAGTTAATCTTTTTCTAAAAAATCTTAAAGTTGTGATTCCATTCTCACGCCAGGCAGACATGTTGTACAGATTTTGTGACTGATCTAACGGCGGCGCTTCATATGCTCGAAGCCAACTGTCCATTAAGAAAAATCTTCCACTAATAAACAGAAATGAAAATTATTTAATAATAGCAAACTCATGAATAAATTATTTATAAGAATTGACACCAATTAGAAATATTTGGAATATAGTAAAATGTTTAATTTAAAATTTAACCTAACTTCTAAACATTGTAAATACTATTTTACTGCTTAATACATGCATTATAAATATGTTAATCATTATACTTGTAAATCCGTTTTAATATAATAAATATTGCAAATATTGCAA
Source organism: Nothrus silvestris (assembly GCA_033995675.1). Taxonomy (NCBI): domain Eukaryota; kingdom Metazoa; phylum Arthropoda; class Arachnida; order Sarcoptiformes; family Nothridae; genus Nothrus; species Nothrus silvestris. The sequence goes on from JAUJYU010000039.1 coordinate 23,275, forward strand.
TAGTGATGTTATAACACAAACTTGCCTCTCTTCTACTAATCCTAATATAGCATCAGTTTCAGGCATCGCTTGATTTTCAGAAAATCCAATGCCAGTCCATTTATTTCGATTTTTTGTGCTAATAGTGAATACAATCTCGTCGTTGTCGTCGATGTACTCCCAGCTCGCTTTATAATCACAGTTATTATTGCAGTTTTGAGGAGACTTCCACTCTCCTCTACATAATAGTTCAGATTCATATTGAGTGTCAGGCGAAGTGTCAGTGTCTTCAAGTGAAGATTTAATCTCTGGTGACAAATCAGACGGAGATGTCAGCGACACATCACCACTCACTGAATAGTATTTTAAAGTAAATAAAATGATTGTGCATAGAAAAAATTTGATTTTTCTCCTTTTAATGGCCATTATTTGAGGAATATTTCTAACACATTATAATTGAAATTTGCCAATAGTCTAATGAGTTTTGGAATCGAGTTGAGCGGCTATTTTTATGAGAATAAGTTTTAATTAGTTTGAGACTTATATTTAAATCTTCTTTTAAATAAATCATAAATAAGATGTTCAATACTTGACAATAAAGATTACA
>JAUJYU010000040.1:0-23772 GCA_033995675.1 Nothrus silvestris
GTTGGCCAAAATATTTTCTAAATTACACAAATGTGAACAGTTTAATGTTTACAGTCTTAAAATTCTAAATAATTTAAACTTATTGACAGTTACTTAAAATGTATTCCAATGTTGGAGTAAAAGAAGGTGTCGGGCAAAAAATCGGATAACCAAAAGTTAAGATGACTAAGAAATTTTAATATCAGAGCTTTAGCTCATAAGAGAAATTGTAGAAATTGCAGTTCACTTTTATCACTTAAGCTAAAAGGCATTAAAATTTTAAAATTAAAAACATTAAAAATCAAAGTTTTATCAAAATTATATCAAATGAAGTGGCCTTTTCGGAATTTACTGCAAAATCGGGTTTGGGTAGGGTTTTGATCTATTTTTCCTGGATTTCTTTTGAGTCCCTCAGACATAATTGTGGTAAAAATTATCATTTACATTGTTTCTCTTTTGCGGAATAATGGATTCATTTGACAACATATTTAAAATATCAAACCAAAAATGATTTATAAATAAAGCAAGAAGGAATAGAGATAATAAAAAATATATGAATCTACCAATTGTCGTTTTCTGTTAATGATTGAAACTTTCAATTAAAACGTTTATTTAAGTGAACAGAACTTGTTTCTACATTAACTTATGTAAAAATTCTCTTTAACACTAATAAATGGAATACTACCCGATATTTATCGACTAAAAATTTCCATTTATTAAGAAATGAGTGACCCTCACTTAAATGAGTTATAATTAAATAAGTTCATAAGTTATAGTGAGCTAAACTCAGTCCGGTTAATTAGTGACATATCCTTAAAAGTATATCAACTCTCTTTAAAAACAATAGTATTCATCAGTATTTTAACTGTTTTCTGTTAAAAATTGACCTTAAAATTCTTACTTTAATCCCTGGCATTTTTATAATTTAAAGATTGTAAATTACATGTAGCTTGTATAAATTTAGAATCATTTGAAAAAATGCATCATCAACATTGATGGCCGTGCTCGATGCTCGTGCTCGGCACTGAGCAAGAAATGCTCGAGGAGTGTCATCACTGATCATCAATATTGATGAGCAGTAGGTTACTTAATAGTGTTAATGATATGATTATTTTTAATTACACATAAATTAATTTTAATGTTGTTTTGAAATAAAATAATTTTTGTACTGTTCATTGTTATAACCGAGAAATAATAATGTATTAAATAACCTAAAATATTAAAGGTACCCGCAACCCGTGTATAACCAGCACATTGAATTTTAAGAAAAATTCAAATTTTTCCTTAGGTAACAATTGGGTTATTATTTTATGAGATTTAATTTTAAAAATTAAGTACAAATCAATAAAAATTTAACATAGCGTAACTAAAATTATTTACAATTTTTAAGGAATTAATTCATAAGTTTTAAATTTGGAAGTTTGGTCTATTATTTATTAGTTATTTAATTGTTCAGAATATATTGAAAGTGATTTTAAAGTATAATTTATTTATAATCTTAGTTTTAACTCTTCATAAATTCACACATTTATACGAAGGTATATTTATTTTTAAAAATCGATTGAAGTGCAGAATTGATCTGAAAAATCGATGAGTGCTTTACTTATTTTTGAGATGGAATCCAAATGTTTGAAAGCCAGAATGCAGTTCTCTATTACATTTATAGCTGTTCCGAATCAAGTTTGTGTGAATCATCTCTACTGCAATAGTCATTCTCTGTTTGTGATTCGATGCTGAGTCGGGTGACTAAGACTTGTGGTTTTTTGTTCCGAAAGCCTTATATGAGGAAAAGGTTAGTATCGTTAGAACGATATTTTTCAACTTTAGCAAAAGCACAATAAGGATATTGTTTAGTGCGTCCTCACAATAGCCACAAATATATGAAGGAAAGCTATGATTGACGTGTTGATCAAATATGTCAAATGGTGTTACCTTTTTTGACTTTGACTTTAGCTATTCATGAAATTATACTAAAAAAGGGAAGAAAAGATTTTCTGCTAAAAATCTTTTATGAAGTAATATTGAATAAAGCAATAGATCGATGGAAATAACAGAATTATGAACAGGTTTTGATTCAATACATTTGAGTACATTTGAAGAAAGGAAAAATAAAAAGATCACTACAGAGAAGCTTAAGAAAAATGAGAAGTGAATAATATAATATGAGCATCAAATACATCAAAACACATATGCGCTTCTCAAACATAAAAGAAGTTAACGCTATGCAGAGTTTTGACAGAATTGCATTCAAAATGCATTCAATTCAATAATATGACTCTCTCTCCTCTGCTTCAATAACTTTACAAAACTAAAGCTTTGTATCAGTCAAGCGTACAAAAAGGGGGAGGAGTTCTCACAAAAGAAGACTTGGACATGCCTTGGACTAGATTAACGCTTACCATTTCGTATAGTATTGACTATATTGAACATAACAGCTCTATTTAGCTAAACTATCCTCATTTGAAATGAAAATTGGACGAACCCTAAAATTGACGCACATATAGACACGCGACTATCAGATGATACAACACAATACAAATATTGCATATCTAATCAAACACAATGGCTTACAAACTGCAACTAAATTTTCAGCTCGTTATAAAAAATTGTTTCCCACTATTCAGTTATGTAATCTTTTTGATTGTTAAGCTTTAAATTGTTAGTTAGTTTTAAATCAGATTTAACTAATATTTCAAACAATTAGGATTTTTTTATATATAAAGATAATTATCTTAATGTAGTTTGAGTTGAATGCATTCATGACTGCACAAAAGCTTTGTTGCGTAACTGCACAGTAGACTCGCTGAACAAAAAATCGAGGAAATCTATCTTAGAATTTTAAAATCGCCAATATTATCTTCTCTAACCGATGAGTTTTGACACCCACCCTAACAAGTTTGTAATTGCAATTGAACGCCAGTTTTGTGCAACTATGACTGCCTTAAGAATGAAATTATTTATTTGGTAAAGTAATTCTTGTGTTAATGACATATTTTTGATCAAAATCGTGTTAAGATAAAAGGGAAGTATCTCTATAATAAGTATTGATGAGTAGTTCATATCGTGACTTTGAGGAATAGATAATTCCTTGTTTTGCTTAATGCGTGTCAATTGATATTCATCTTATATAACTGTAAGAGAGAATAATAAATTATAATTTTATAAAACATCTTAAAATGAAAAAACTGCACTGAATTTGTACAAATGTGAGTTAGAATTAATAATTCATATACTATTTCTTATAGACCACAAACGAAAGGTTATGAAGTGAGGTATTTTTTCTCTCACCATTAGATTAAAAGTGATTTAATTCGGAGATTGCATAGCAGGTGAATAATCATAGAATTGCATAATCGCTTGCGGCTAATGGAAAAAGAATTACAAACTATATAACATTTAAGCTGAAAATGTTGTCAATGTTGTCAACTGCTGACTACTGTTCACATTAGCACTTGAAGAGAGTGTTGCAGCTTCTGTAAAAAGGAAAGAAAGACTTTTGCTTACAGTGTAAACAAGAAACGCTTGTCAAACAAGAGGTAATCAATTGTGAAGCAAACATTAGACCTTACTTTTAAGGCTTAGCATTTCAAGTATCAACAAATACACACCATATCAAAATATTTGCGACCGCATGCGCTCCGTAAAAGCTCTAAAACCAGGACCACCACTTGCCCGCCTATTTTGCCCCTGAGGTCCAATCCGCACAACCAATATATGGGTTATAGTTGGTTTGGGGTAATCCTGTTCCGCGAAGTGGTAACATGTAGATGAACTAGTGGTCCAATGGGAAGCCAGCCTAAGAGCTTGCACTTTGGTAGTGCGGCAACTTTTTGCGGCACACCGGCTCTCCCACAAACTGATAGATTTTTCTTGACAGACACTTTGCCTCTTTAGTTAGAAATAAGGCATCTTTGCATTCCAAGTGATGTCATATTGACTGAATATTAGGTTTTGGATTGTTGTCTACTTTTTGCTGTGTAAATAAGTTATATAAGTCAGTGATTCAGATTCACTTAGAGACAAATTAAGTACACAGCAATTGCAACCATTGCAGCAATGCTTCCATTCGAGACGCCGACTATCTTTGAACAATTACCACGATTTATATTCAAAATGCCACGAGTGGTGGCCGACCAAAAATCCAAATTTGAATCGGATGAACTATTTAGGAGGCTTTCTCGAGAGAGTGAGGTGTGTTCACGTCTATCGATGTTAATGTTATTTTGTGACCATTTAATTGTGAAGATTTTAAAAATCAATTGATATTTCAGGTGAGATATACGGGTTATCGCGACCGACCATTAGAAGAGCGACAAATTAGATTTCAAAACGCTTGTAGAGAAGGGCATACAGAAGTGGTGAGTATTAATACAAATTTAGTTTGTAAACTAATGATAAATGTAAATCTGTTTGCAATTCTTAATGCCATTTATATATAAGTGCATTGATTGCAGGAATGTTTTAGTTAGAAAACATTTTAGCTGTTATGCCAACAAAACCTATCCTTATTTATGATTACTGCAGACATAGAAAGATATTTGAGCCCGTATTAGAGCTACTATTCGAATGTGCAATTATTTGTTTGGCTTATTTACTGCAATGTTGTGTTGGTGGTAATAGTAGTGGTGGTTATGGCTCATCCATATCCTTCAGTATCATGCCTGCCATGCCTGGCATGCCTTCCAGTATCATATTTTAATCATAATTACCATGTAATAAGTGTTGTGCATTTCCAAGTGTTTTATTATCTTTTATGAAAGTTTGTATAGTAATGTTGATGTTATTTCCTTCCCATAACTAATATGTGGCTCAAAAGAAATTAAGGGAACATAACTCGTTACTCTATAATCAAAGGCGCGTGGGTTCGGCCACAATTATATTCCGCTCGAACCAAAAAACAAAACACTACCTCTGATGATAGATCTTCAAATACCTCTTTTCCCACCCCATATGATATTGGAAAGAGTGAATACTACTGCTTAATGTTAGCAAAAGGCAGACGAAAGAGCAATAAATAATATCTTTGTGCTGATCCTAAATTCTGTAATTTTGTAAATTCTGTAATTTGATTTGATTTTGTTTATTGTTTAGGCCTTTATAGCGACCGGCACTAACTTACAACTTGTCTTTAGTCCCTGTACTAATGGATACAGTGAAGGATGTGATTTTGATAAAGAACAAGGAAAGGTAAGTCCATTCTTACAACTATAGTATAATAACTACCATTTCATTTTAAATGAAAGACAACTTTTTATGACTTACGCTTGAAAAGTGCTATCAAAATTCTGCTCAATGTTAAATAATTGGAGTTATATTACTGCAAACTTTTTTAAAATTTATAAATATTGTTCTTTGATAAATTAAGAGCCAGACCATGTAGCTATAATAGCTATTGGCAGTTTCAATAATATTGACTATATATAAATATATATATAAATGATAAGCCAAAAATATTTAAAATAAACTTGAATCGGTTTTGATCATGTTTAGTATGCAAAGTACATCGCCTTAATATCAGAATGTTTTGGGAAACATATTTTAGAGAATTATTAGTTATAACTAATGATACCTATGCTTTGGTTTGTATCCAAGTCTTATGTTCTCTAAGGCAGTAAAAAATGCCTCAATGCAAAAGGGAAGGACTGATAGATATTTCTGTTTAAACTCTAAATTTATTGCAAAAAAATAAAATTAATGTTTGCATTGACTAATTAGGTGTATAACTATTATTTCAATTCAAAACGAGTTATAAGTTTAACAAAGAAAGCTAATGTTAGAAAACGCACTATTAATCAAGTAATCATTTATTTAATATACAGAAGCAATAGTGTGCATAAAAGATCATAACTTAGATAGCTTTTAAGCTTAATAGAGAATATATTGTAGCAAAAGATGCTAAAAGATATATTTTGTAATGTACAGCAGTTTATAAATATTCAGTTTATAACAATTTAAACACGTATTCTCAATAGTCCGTAAAGAGAGCTCATTATCACTGTATAAATGCAATTAAAGACTGAAGGAAATAGATATAAGGCCTTTGTGAAAACAGGTGGCAAATGAGACAAATAGAATTAAGTTCAACTTTTAAACAATTGCATAATCATCTTCTTGTGTGATAGTTGAGACTTGAAGATAATATGCGCACATTCACAGCAGTTATAGTGAATTAGTCTTGTACTGAGCGGATCCATCAATATAAAGGCTATAATTAAAGTTCCAGCCCTTAAAATTTAAGCTCAAGTTTGCGTCAGGTGCGGGCAGTTCTCTAGTTTAGAAGAGAGATAACTGCTTATTGAAATACCCATGAAATGGCTATTTTTCGCACACTAACAATTGTCATTAAACAGTTAACTCAATGCATCAACTTTTTCATATAAATGATAGGGTATGTTATATTGCAATACATGATTTGTGAGAATACAAAATATAAGTTTGACAACAAAAATGGTGATGATTATGATGAAACACACTACACATCATTGGTAATAACGGAACTACAAATTATCCATTTTTAAAAATTTAGATCATTCTCAGCTGAGATTGAATTTGAGTTACCGTTAAATGTATTTTTAAACTTTGTTATTTCAACAGTTTTTACTAATGGTTCAAAATATTAATTCTCTGGTTTTGAAATGGTTTAACTTAAATGACATATAAAGTAAACTAAACACATGAAAAGTGTGGTAAAATGAGAGAAAGTATTTCTTAACTATAACTGCTGACTCCTACACACTCTACTCGCCAGCATTTATTGCATTCCTTCCGGCGCTGTCAGTCCAATAAACATAAAGCCGACACCAAATGCAAAGCAGCAGAGCTGGCAATTTGTAACCAAATACTTGGAAGGTTACGGAGCGCCCAAAAAGAATATTCGTGGCCATGTCTCGCAGATTGAGGGACATTGGTTTGAAGCTAAAGAAGAAGAGCCTTTAGCTATCTTATGCTGTGATCAAAGAGGAGCGACTACACGACACCTGCTAGAACTGCAAAACGGCTAAAACGGTGCCATAAAATGTATTTGTTTCTTGTTATAATCAAGGAGTGTATTCAACGGGGGTCTCACCAGAAACAAGCAATGAAGAGTCACATTGTCGAAATCATAAACTTTAACCCAACTCTTAAATTACTATTTATATGGGAATGGGTCATGACTGCCACTATTCAATAACAATATGTACTGCAATTAAACCATTTAACAAATGCATGAGAGTATAGCTTTCGGCCACATATCAACATTTCGTGTTTATATTCTTAGAGTAGTTTTTAACTATTGCTCATCCAAAACATTTTTGCTGATGAGTGGGAATTGGGAAAGGTCTGCAATTTCTAGATGTTAATATAATCATTTATATTATTTCATAATTTCAAGTTTGCCGAACAAAGCTATCATAACTTAACTTAGCTTTGCTATTATTTCGAATTTATTTTGGCAACACGTCATTCACAAACCGTTTTTTGTTTGATTTGATTCAAGAATATAAAATTCGGTAATATTTTTGTTTAGACTTAAGTTAATAGAACACCTGCAACACTGATTTCCTTTCAACATCAATATTAAAACATTATCTAAACGACAATTTCATCAAATGCTATAAACTTGCATTTGATTCAGCTTTTATTTAAGAGAATTGAGTGTTAAAATAGAGAACAATGAATATAAAAGAGCAATGCTATCGATGAATTACAAGCGCATAAGAGCTTTTGAATTGTTTGATTTGAACAATAAAAGTTCATTATATCCACATTAAGCAGCAATGCATGACAGATCATTGTATTTCATAAATTCTCTATAAGCGTTCTCCATATGCTAACAATTGCTAACATGAGTTTAATACTAATAAAACTATATTATAAGTTATATGGGCTTTAATTCATATTTAGGAACACAAACAGGCAGGTGTTAAACTTGATGTAATATTATGTAAGTTAGCTTTTATATAGTATATGCATTAATTCGCATATTATCACTCAAATTGAAATACATATAATTGTAGTAGCAATTAGTTTGTTATTAAGTTAGCAGAAATAATATAAATGATGATACAGTAATTTATTAAAAGATTAATTGTATCAATTATTATACTTAGACGAATTGAATTCACTGATATTATACATTTGCTTTAAAAAGTGATGCCCTCAGCGCTAAAAAATTTGTTTTTGGCTTTCATTCTGAAGAGCCGCGGCCTCACTTACAGTGCACGCAAAACTCAAATATAACAACAAAATATTTTACTTTAAATAACAAATTCCCTCAAATAAATGTTGTTATTGCATAATTGAAGATTGTTTTGTGCACATCTAGTTGTCATTTAATTATGTCTCAATTCGAGATTAACAACATTTTTATATTCACGACACAAACTCATAATTAGACTTTGAAGTAAGCATATTGAAAGTTCTTCAAAATTACTTTCTATTTGTATTTTAAGCATATTTCGATTATAAACACGTAAACGATAACAAAATGTAAATACATATAAACCTCACTGATATAAACTTACATTAAAATTATCGAAAATTCTAAAATTTCTATGGGTATACTTGTATATACTGGTATTGCAAAATCGATTTTTGACATATTTCATTTGTTGTTCATTTTTAAAGTTTTCATTTTATAATATAAAATATACTTAAGTATAAGATAGTATTAAAACTTTATTAAAATTCAAAATTTTTCAGATTTTCCAAGGCTATAGCATTCAATTCTTATAACTGTTATAACCATTAACTATATTAACTCTTAGTCTTATAACTATTGCAATTTACCGTTAAAAATACGCGTTATAATTCCGAGCCAGCCTTCCTTTTTGAAATATACAGATATTCAAAAAAACATTTAGATAAGTTATAATTATGGTTCAAATAAGATATACTGTATTACTTACATTTATAAAATGGTACAATTATTTTATTTGATAAAAGAATATTTTTAAAAAAGCAAATAAATTCAATTTATAAAAATTACATATAAGAGTATAGATATCGCGTATAAAGTTCATTAAAACATTTTGTTGGATAGTTTGTATTCAAAAGTTATATTTCATTAATTAATAATAGGACTCAAATCTTTAAAACTGAACTTAAGAGCATTTTTTTAAAATTTAAACTAAATTAAAAAAAGATTGATATAAATATAATTTAAATTACGCTTTAAATATTATCAATTAGTGAACATTTTAAATAATTTTCATAAATATACGAATAAACTGAGGCATTGTATAACAAAATTAAAAAGTTCACAATTCTTTTAATTCAAATATATTTGTTTAAGGAATTTCAATATCGTAAACAATCAAAGGGAATAGAAGTCGTTTTGATTGAATAAAATGTAATATTATATTTGATATTACTTTTTTAGTAACATTATTGAAATACTGCATATGGAGTACTTCTTTTGAAATGATTATGTGAACATTTGAAGCGTATCTCATCATTTGAGATCTTGAATCCCTGCAATCAAATTCACATTAGAGAATGCCATATAAATGGCATGTCAAAGCTTGACCCCTCTTGTCCTTTCTTCGCCCCTTGAAAACAGACTACAATCTGCTGCGAAGCGTGTCGTTTTTTGGATGTTTCGTATCACTTATACAAATGTGTGTCCATTAATTCGTAAGTGAACGCGTGCCGAACCCATTGCCTATAATTTCTATATATCTTTTAGAGAGGCATCGCTTCAATAAAGTAGAATCTCATATAAAATATTATGTAGTCATGGAAACAAATCCCATGAAAGTTTGAATTTGATTGTGTGATATCTGAGGACACATTTGGGCGTTTCCGAGCAAAGATATGTAAATCCTAATGTCAAACTATACTAGTTTCTAACCATAGATGGTATGTGAAAGAGTGACACAAACCCATTCAAATCTTTCATTTCCTACAAAAGCATTCTTCATATTTGCATTCTCTTAACATTTCATTCCATCAATTATTCATTACTCATAATAAATATTATATAACAGAATTAGAAAGCTTTGAATTAGTAATACTTGTGATCTCAATAACAGCAATCATGAGCTTGAATATCATGATTTGTTTTGTTTCAATAGAATTGCTAGAATTCAAGTAATAATAATTATATTATAATAACTTAAATGTTTAGATATTGTTTTAATTGTTTAGTCTGGCGTGTATTTTATTATAAACTTCTTCATTAATATTATATTATAGTTTAATATACAGTTAGACAAAAAATTTGAATAAAAAGATCTGAAATGCTTTTGCAATAGACAATGTTTAAGGTTTCTATTTTTTGTTTGTGTGTTTAGATTTTTATTTAATAAGTGTCTTGACTATTGTGTTTAGTTTTAGCTTTTGTTTGAGATTTGGCCAATTTTTATGTCAATTTGTGAGCAAAGCTCGAACTATATCTCAAAAGAAATAATAAATACAAAGGACGAAAGGCATAGTTAGAGAGAAAGCAAAGATCAATAAAATTAGTTGAAAAGCCGCTTCAGAAAAGGCAAACAATCTTCGAAAGTGTGCTATTAAGAGAGTGAGGAAAATAAGAGAGGTTTCATCATGGAATCTCATCTTATTTTCAACCATTTGGATGATTGTAAGCTCTTATCCTCTATGCAAGTCGTCAGTTGTCATGACGATCCTATCCTTCCTCAGTCTAATTCCGCGAAGTTGTTCCACACATTGCGGAAAATGGCAAAAGCCTATGCGGTGTTTATAAGAATGAAATCTACTATATAGAAAAATAGATACTTTATTCAAAAATAAAACTTTCTGCGTTTCATTTCTTTCAGACTAACACTAGATTTTAGGTAATATTCACTTATAATATAAATATAAGTCAGGAGAATGAATTTCCATATAATTGCAGAGATCGTCGTAAAACTATAACTTAATGATATCTAACAAATGCATCAGTGATTCAGTTAATACAGACACACAGACACGCGACTAAAAACACATAAATGCTTTTTTGGAAAGATAATTTTAGGCTACAATCATAATTTCTAAGTACTTAGACTTTTGCTTATTATATTTTGAGAGATACTCTTAAGATTTTGGTGCATTCTGTACATGAATTGAGTTACTGTGTTTCAAATTTTATTGTTAACTTATTTAAATTGAAGTTTTCTTTTTTTGTTTATGAGAATCAAATAAGGGAGGCTTTACTAATGATACAAATATGAGTTTCACTTCTAAACTAATTGGTTTAGAAGAGTAATTATTAAAGATAAGCAAATATTAATGATTTATTTGAAAGCTTAAAAATAAAGGTATAAATGTTACACTTTCACAGTCAGGTATAACGAAAATATATTTAAAGGACTGGATGAATGCTTGAGAAATCTCATGCATTAAAATCAATGTTCACTTTAAGCTATATTATATATATATATTATCTGAAATAATTCGTTGAACTCAAAAGGAAAATGGTTTGAAATTACCGATTATTAACAAAAACTGTTAAAGATGGAAACCCAGTTCGCAACAAAAGTTAATCATAAGGTTGATAACGACTGAAACGTATTAAAGTACTCTCGGATACTATAATACAAAAGTTAAGCTTCAATAATGATGATAAGATCATGAGGCCATATCCGCACTTAAATTTGCTGTACCAGTAAATGGCATAAAACTGTATTCCTTATAAAACGTAAAATGCATTAAATTGAAAATTGAAAATCATATACTGCATTACAATCTTATAGTAAATTAAGCCTGCAACTTCAAATAATATAATTTCTTATTATATGTTTATTACATTTATAAATATAATAAGTTTATAATAAATAAATAAATATATAGATTTAATCATAAATAATCAAATGAATAATTCTGTTTTATTTGTAAAACTTTAACTTAATTCAATAATAAGGCTTTACATTAAGTTTAGGTCTATAGAGAGTATTAAACTGAAAATTTTAATAAAAATATCAATTAATTATATCAATATGAGTAATATTTCGTTTATACATTTTTTTATTAAATGGTTGAGCAAATATTTTGATTGCATTTATGCATTGACTTATTTATTACGATTTAACTAAATTCATATTCTCCTAATTTTAGGTCCACTTAAAGTCAACTATGATAATGAATGGCGTATGTGTGAGATGGAGAGGTTGGCTCGACTTAGAAAGACTCGATGGTGTCGGTTGTTTAGAATACGACGAAGAGAGGGGTCAACTCGAAGATGCGATATTAAGAGAACAAATGGAGAGATACAACTCGAGGATGCGTGAACTCGAAGAAAGACAGCGAATATTCAAAGCTGCACAAGAACGACAAGCAGAAGCGGAAGCAGAGGTGAGGCTTTTTTTTAACTTATTGTATATTCACTCAGATTGAATGATCTTCACATGTAGTGTACAGTAGAGTATTGAAACACGAGACCTATTTATGTTGAGTTAAACAACTTAATAGAGCGCGAGTAAACATAATTGGTGAGCGACTTGCATATTGTCCATATGTATGCAGCTGTAAAACGAAAGGACATTTTCTAATTTGTTTCAAAAAAGTTGTCAATGCCTCAAAACACGCGACATAACTTAGCCTAACCTAACCTAACCTTATCAGTGCAGCAAAAAAAGAATGATCGCCGTTTTCCAGCTGTGTTGTCGGCTCACGCTTTAAAGTGAAGATATACTGAATTAGGATTTTCAGTGCAAACACTCTGCAAATACTTATGTAATATAAGGATGAGTTATACAATGTTATGATTGCACTTATGATACACCTGACGCGTCTCCAGTCAGGACTCATTGCCACTGAATATTACTGTTATGGTTAGATTTTTCGTGGGAAAAGATAGCAATACTTATTATGATTATTTGAAAACCAATAGCAAATAAAACGCGAACATCTAATTTTCAATTGTGTTACAATATTTTCAGTGTTTTTACGAGTTTCTCAGTTTTGTGCGAATCACTTGAAGATTAAGCCTCTCATTCACTCATAGCATAAATATATTGAAAATAAAATAATTTCAAGCCTAGAAACGACACGCACGTATCACTTGCTATTGCTTCAAATTTTCCCACATTCCTTATAAAATAAAACTCAAATTTTATGTTTTACTACATATTTTGTGTTTGAGCTCAAGTTAATAGTATTAAATAGAATCATAAGCACTGTATATAAAAGCTAATTATTATGGATTCTACTATTCTTTAGTAAGTGTCGCTTATATGAGTACCGATTGAATTAACAAATAAATACTACATTTATATAAAAAAGAATATGTTGTTTGGTTCACATCCCACACATTTGGCATTTTCCCTCAAAAAAGTGAGGATTTATCATAAAAACTTGAAAATCCGTTTTCAGTGTTCTCATATGCAGTAGTTTTTCATTTTATTTGACTTACTAGTGCTTAAACTATATGAAGGGATAGTCCTCATAGAGGAGGGAATTAGAGGAGCATTTCATTCAAATTGGGCAAAAAGAGCGATTTCGGGAAAAAAGTAGAGGGAGACTATAGATTGTACTATTGCTGATATAAATAGTGTCAAAGTAGTGATTATTTTTTGAAGTAAAGGGGATCAGAATCAGAAGGGGAAACAGTAGGACTAAATCTGCATTTTTGCATTTATGGCACGCGGCCGCCATTGCCTCCATATCTAAGAGACACGCGACTAAACAACTAAGTTGTGTTGTTAGATCATCATTTCAAGCTTATTACTTTGTCATACTATATAATTACGGGTTTAATGTAAGTCTGTTAACTTGACAACAGTATCTAATTGTTAGATAAAAATGTTACGCAAGTCCTGTTCACAATCAAGATTAAAATGTGTTTTAATGCATGATTGCTTATCATAAGCTTAAAATAAGGTGAACCTACAATCAAAGGCTTTGCCCCTAAAGAAAAGATGAACAATTTGAAAACTAGATTCAGTTGCAGGCATTTGTTCAAATTATTAGTAAATGGCATATAATCAGCAAATATAACAGTAATGTGTTAAATAGATGAATGAGATCATCCTACGAGTTATTTCTACCATATTGTTAGTTCGAAACAGGCTTTAGTATAAAATGTTTAATTTGCACACACTATCCAACTATTGTTAATCAAATATACATTCATTGTTTAAAGTAATATGAATTAAAAAATATTAGTATTGAGTATTTATATATAAGTTATGAAATATTAAAAAGTAATTAATCCAATGATAAAATTTTAAAAAATAATTTGAATTAATTTGAATTATTTTATTATAATTATAGTTAAGAAAGAAACACCACACAGAATTGAGTCCAGAAAGAGCCGGCTCTGCAAGTAATTGACAATTATTCAAAAGAGTATCTCTTCTATAATAAGGACCACGAATGCAATCCGACTCATCGCTGGACTACAAAGAAGAATAAGTGAACCGGTGCTCAAGTTATCAGAACTTTGGATTTTGAATGGCTTCACTTTCTCAGTCCGAATCGCAATATTTATTTTGGAGAATGAAATATATTGAATATATTGATCATAAATAATTTGAAAGCCTAAGTATAGTTTTTGCAAATAAAAATACATCGGTTTTACTTAGATATAGTTGAATAGAGTATATCTTTCAAATTCACTAAACTTAAAGATTAATAATAACAATAAAATACCTGATAAAACCTTAACCTTAGTGTTAACGTTAACCTTAAATGAATACCTGATAAAGTAAATCACATCAATCCACAACATTTCTTTGATAATATCAGTCTAGTCTGGTATACATAATAGGCATTTATAACTGTTTTAATGAAAATATTATCCTTAAATTGTGACTTTAATTCCTGACGCATTTTTATTTGCAAGAAAGTGTACTTTATTGTGAAATATGTATTATAAGTAATGTACTCATAATGTGATATCTCCTGAAGTTTTATCAATTAATGTTTCTTTAATGCTTTTTGAAAAACGAATATTCAGGTAATTTCTATAAAACCAACTTTCATTGACATGATCTCAATGAGTTCCTATTTTATCAAATAATCTGAAAAATGTCTTTTGAATAACGAATCATTTCTTGAAACTTCATTTTTGTTTTCTTTTATACTTCTATGACATAAAATATATGTTTAAGATGTAAATTAACGTACAGTAGTCTAAAAATATAAAAGATGACAATAAAAGTAAACTTTAGTTGTTTATGTATGAAAAAACTTAATCTTCACTTAAATTAAACAATAGAATTCAAAGTTTCACAGACTATTTGCATCCATGCATCACAATATCGTCTTATTTGTCTCATTCAAATCCATTTCATCCTCATTTAATATATTTGGCTACAAAATTATATGATAAAAACCAACACAGGAAGTAGATCACCATTAGTTGCCAACGGGTTAAAAGCTGGAAACCAGATCTATCACTATTAATGGATGTCATTTCATCAAAAAAGAAACCATATATTATCACATTAGGACTGATGACTTTCTCACAAATGATGCCTTAGTTTCGAGTCATCATATCTTAAGTAAATGAAATGCATTTATGCTTTATTCACGACTGAATTTACTTAATGTCGAATTTGATGTGAAATTGAACTATACTGTGACAAGAAGTTAACCAAAATATATCATTTGATTTACTAAGAAGCTCAAATCATAACCAACCATAGACTCAATATTTAAATAAAATTCCATAAAAGATTTCAAAATATGGTACAGTCATAGTCATATTCATTGCATATTGCCTGAAACACATGAACAAGTTTATCATTACAATGTTATACATTCAACTCTATGCCTAATATGTTTAAACTGATTATCTTATAATTTTCTATTAGGCATAGAGTTGAATGTATAACATCTTCATGATAAACTTGTTGATGTGTTGCAGGCAATATGCAATGAATATGACTATCACTGTACAACTAAAAACTTAATTAATTTCATTAGTTAACTGAACTTAGTTTTGACTCCCTGTCGGTGAAAAGCTCTGGTTTATTATTACAAATAGGCTCATCAATGGCCAGTATTATCAATATTTATTTGCTTGAAATGATAATATATGAAACCAGCTGTGAACCAGTCATTGCATTATCATCGAGAGGGCTAGTTTTGGCACTCGTTTTCACACTATATGCAAAGTAGGATTTATGGGCTTGAGCTCATCCCATTGTGTCAACCTTTTCAGCTTATTGACGAACAGTTTCTTTATACTCTATCGAAACAGCATGAGGTAAATGCACGTCTGATGCAGAGATGCAGAGATGCAGGTGTAGTACTGAATCAAAATGCAATAATAATTGGGCGATTCGGCATTTTTTAAAAATGTGAGAGGGACTCATGAAAAATGACCACATATTCTTGAGCTATTGTAATCTTCATGCGAGTGTCTCAATCGCGTTAAGCATAAAATGATGTGCAGATGTGCAACAAGTATGAGAAAATACGACAAAAAGGATTTTTCAACTTCAATTGTAAAAAATAGCAAATCTCACAGGAGGGAAACCAATAGAAAAAGTTTAGTTTTTAAGAATACGTTCGAGCAGACAAAGTAAAATGTATGCACTAAAAAACCTTATTATTAACTGCTAAGAAAGAATCATTCAATAGGTTATGTCTGATTTACGCTATATTTGATGCAAACATTCTATTAAATTTATGCGAAGTTGAATCTGAATAAGTTTATATCAGAAAGAATAGAGTGCATAGGGTTAAATTTGGGATATGTTTGTGATCACTGAGTCGTTGTAATGAAGCACAATATAACATAATAAAGCACAACATAGCACGTGCACAATCAGTCAGCCATAAATTCCCGTACCATAAACTAGATCTTATTTGATTCAATACTATCGAATTAAATTATTCTTAAACGATTGTTAATTACATTTTAAAAGCAATATTTTTGGTTTAAGTTTCTGGTAAGAGTTGACCAATATTTCTAAACATAGCAATCGAACTAATAATATCACATCTTTTAGATTACATTTAATCATTTTAAAAAAGGTTAAAAAATAGAAATGAATCAAATTTATGCTTAAAAAAAGATAATTTAATAAAGTATTTTCATAATAAAGTTTATTGCATTCAATGATTAAAACTTGAATGAAAAGTTTAAGAATGTTTAGTGAATTAACTGTACAGCTTTTTATTGAATACATTTCATTCTTGAGAAGCTTTGATATCTGTTTAAAATTTAATAAAACTAAAGCATTCTTGTGTTTATATAAACGAAACAGATTTACTTCAATAGAAAGTCATAAAAATTAAAGTAATTATCTTATTTATCTCAAATATCTTTCTCAATTTTTTGTTTGTTATAAACTTAATTAATGAGTCTTTAAAATAGATTTTCTAATAAGTTTATTAAAAAATTATTAATTTTTTAAGCATAACATTTTTTTTACTGTTTAAATAATAATTTATATTGCAATTCGTTTTTTACTTAATTAAAATCATTCAAATTAAATATCAGAATATTATAATTTAATTACAAAAGGATCTAAGAATTACAGCTCAAACCAAAAGAATTTGTGGTCAAGAATTTGTGCTATTAAATAACACTATTATAATTATAAGACTTACTCTTATTGAATTGAATCGATTATTATTCATACACTTTGTTCATCCAACAAATGAGTTACTTTTATTAAATAATTAAATTGACTTAAATAAACTCGTGATAGGTTTATATAAATTTAATTGAATAATTTATAAAAGTTTATCCAATATTTAATTTGCTTTATATTTTAGATCTTCTCTTTATAAGCTTTAAAATAAGAAATATTTATAACTATTTTAAGATTTTATAACTTCCTTTAGAGAGAATATAATGTTTTACTGGCGATTAACATCATAATGAAATGTTAACATAAGGCAATTAGATCTAACTATTGATAGCTCTTCACTTATGATTTAGCTGTTCAGTGATTAGTTTATGAAAATAAATATCTAGATGAACAGTTAAGTATTAATTGTAATTTATTTGCATTTTATTTCTATTTAAAAAAATTTACTACGATTTTATTGCTTTAAAATTCTGTTAGCATTTTGTGACTTTTCATGATTTACGAGATCTGTAATAGAATCGAAAGAATTTTTATTTGAGTTGAGTTTAGAACAGATTCGGTGCACTTGCAATGCAGTCTAACTGACTTTTAGTAAATAGGCATAACTCCTGTTATCTTATGATCTCTTCACGATCTCTTAGAAAATTTTCTTTGAAAAGTTATGGTTTCTCTATTCTTAACTTATTTGCTATTTAGAAGTTTGCAGAATTATAGTCCTTCCAGTTGGTTAAAGCTATTCATTTCTTCAGTAACTGACTATCGTTACAATTAGTGCCCCTGAATATTCACGCCAAGCGAGGCCAGTCTCCGCACGTGCATTTAGAGACCTCCTGTAGAGCATTTCGAATAAAAAGTGATGGGACTTTTCTCCTTTTCAACATTCAAAGCAATACAAGAAAATCATCCGTAAAGCATTAGCACAACTCCATTGGTCTTAACCATTGAGCCGACTATTTGGAAATATAATTCAATTATTAAACAAAACATAATGAATATATATAGTGCTAAACCTTATTGATGAAAGTGAAATACTGTGTTTTGATATAAGTTATATAGAAATATATATATTAGTTTTTGCAAGCATTTTTGTTTGAAAACTCCTTCATTATATTCTCCCTTAAGGGCATTCACAATTACAGCGCCAATATTCCAATATTACATCACATCTCCGCCCTATCAACAAGTTTTAAGCTTTTCAGTAAATTCAGACATCTGCAGATCTGAAGCACAAAAAAAGTTAGTAATAATATGGATGATGTTGAATATGCATTAATGGTGATGATTGGCTTTTTCTTTTCGGACCAATAGTTTAATATGAAGCGAGTTTGGCATATGTGACATTAGCTCAATAGCAGGTGGACTAAAGTTACTGCAAAGTGTGAGTGAGTCTATGTTTGTTTAGCCAACTATTTAAAGTCAAAATGTTTGGCTTTATCACCATCATTGTCACTCTAGTGACAAACTAGTTTTATTATTGTTATGTATTGTTAAGAAGAGTAAAGATTTACACTAATAAAAAAATCTTAAGAGTGTTGCAAACATACACAGGAAATAAGTTTATAAGAATATACAACTACTAGTCAAACACAATAAGTATATAAGAAAGAATATGAATATAAAACAGGCCAAAAGCATATGTGGGAAAATATTTGAACCAATTTTCAATATAGAGTATTAGAAAAATGGTGAAATGGTGTGACAGGATTACGAGTATTTATGCAGTCAAATAGGCATAAGCTTAACATCAATGAATATGAGAGCCAAACAAGTAAACAAAATATGAATAATAATGTCATCCAGGATTCCGAGGATTAGTAAAACAGTTGAGTCTCGCTTTTAGGGCTGATGCTGGCTCTAAATTGATTGAGCCCTCCCTAACCCTCCCCAGCCTTTAGTATAAGTGGACTCAGATTCGGAAATATCTGTCTGTATATTATATTTATCACGATATCTTTACTGATTGTATTTTCGCGTGTATTATTCTAGACAATCAATTGTAGAGCATAACACACAACGGGAGGTAATTTATAGTCATCGATACTCATACTCAATATAATATAAACTACTAATACTTAATGCACCCGTAAAAGTACTCTTCCGTTCGTCCAAACGGCTAAAATGGTTCTCATCTGTTGGTTAATGTAAATAACAAAAAAGTTAGGCTTCATTACTTCGATAAGGATAAGCATCCCATAAGTCCAGAAGTAATAGAAAGTAATATAAGAAGTGAAATAAAATAGAACTCAAATACAACTAAAATAGCAGCTAAAGTAAGAAGGTTTTTATCATGAATGAAGAGGTAAAATGGAAAATCCATTGTAGTAAACCTGGAAACGGCCGTTTAACAGTCAGCTTTACTCATGCATATGCCAATGGATTGTGTATTTTGGTGTTTATTTGATGGCTATTTCGTAAAAATTTCTCTATTTCCCACCCAAAGAAGTCATATCCATCAATACCTCCTGTAGTTAACCCCTGGCGTTGAAAGTGCATGAAGTGGTAAAAGTAACGCCCAAACTCACCAACAGCTGCTTTCAACTCTTGACATCAGGGGTCAAAAAGTCACAATAGGGTTAAAATATGGAAAGGTTTTCATTCAATTTGGAAAAAGGTAGCGTAGCCTTAGAACTTTTGTGATAAACCTTCTTCAATGAGTTGAAATAAGTCATTATGTTTTGATACTATGATTGAAAAATGTCCACATTTAGAAAATTTATTTTAAAGTTTTGAATGTTTGCAGACCTAATCTTTTGTTCGCTGAAGCGTTCGCATGAAAACAAGTTAAGCAATTCTGATCAGTTTTGGACTATGTTCTGGACAGTGATCACCGGTATTGAACCAATAAATACCGGATGAGACAAATGCTCTCTTTAAAGGTTGGAATTTTTGTCGCTTTACAGCTCAAGGATTTCTATCTTCCGTATCAAATTGTCTTGTTTTCAGGTTTCGCATTCTTCCATCACTTCGAATCACTTTAAATTAGAGCACAAGTGATCGAAAGCGCATCAGTCAAGTCCTATAGGACTTGTTATAACAACTGAAAAGCTGCTCAAATTATGCGCATTAAATCCGATTAAACGACAAACCTTTTGAGCAATAAGGGAAGAAAGAATGGCAGCTCTTCTCTATGAATAGACTAAGTATAAGCAATATGGCATCACTGAAACGCGATTGTTCCGGATTAAAAAACAGTAGTTCACAAAGAGTCCCCTTTAAAAACTAGAGTGCAATAGAATAGTATAGCTTGAAGGGAAAGAGCAGAGCGCATCAGTTCAAACAAACGACATTTCATATTCAAAGCAAATCTGCTCAACTTTCAACCCGATGTCCATTATCTCTATTTCTCAGTGATTGTCGTCTATCCCCATAAAACTCTATATAAGTTTATATATAACTTTTTTTTCAAAAGCATCAATTTATCTTCAGATTATCGTTAGTGATAATCATAATACAAATCTCAGATTTATTTTGCACGCTTTAAATCGATGCAAAGCTGATGTGCAAAAAACATTTAAAAGACATGTTTAATGTGGAGCTATTATACTCAAAAAGATAGCAAATATTCCAGTAAACAACCCAACAGTCTCTCATATACTATAATAGTATATGAGAGTAAGACATCTAAATGTTAAAGGAGTTTTGCGCAATAATCACATTTCCGGCAGCTGTCTGTCTGTCTCATGAAAATGCTTTATTAAAACATTTTCAACGTTAATAGTCTTTTCAAGTCATAATCGTTGTCGAGTCCACTCTCAATACAATTATTAGACTTAAGCAACCTCTAGGGGTCCTAACTCTCAAGTGTCGCATATCTTAACTGCTTATATAATAAGAGAGTTATGAAAGTAAAAGCAAGAGATTTTACAATTCAATAGAATTTGTTGTGCAAACTCATAAATACCTATTTTCGCTGACAAACAAATATTCACAATAATAGAAAGTGTGAAAGTACTTGACCTACAATGAGTTGGTGGATAAGAAGTGATCGACAGACCCATTCTTCAAACACTTATTATTCAATTTCAGCCAAAGTGACGAAAGGAAAGGCCTTTATATTAATAATAAAATAAACTGTTACCGATTCATCACATTTGTTAAACACTTTCGCTTAATATAAGATTTCTATTGCATAATAAGCTGTAAAATTCAAATTATTTTTAAATATGAATAATAGAAGTCTGAATCAAATTTTTATTAAAAAATATTCAATAAATCTGTCAAAAATAAGTTAACGAATGCTTTTGCAAAATGCTATTTGTATTTATGTTCAATAATAAGTCTGAAAAATTTCATTCAACTCCTTTTTTAAAGCATATATAAAATATATATTTATTTTAACTATAAATTCATGGGTTATATTCATTCTTAAAATTTCAAATATCTTTATAAAAACTGTTTTATTGATAAAATATAAATAATTTAGTCAACACTTTAATATCTATATGTAATATAAATTATATATTTCTAAAAAACATTTCAAACAAAACCACTGCTAAAATCTTAAGTTAATTTTCATAGAGACTGAATGTGGTGTACTTTGAATGGAATTAAGCACCAGATTTAGAGAACATTTGCATAGATCCGCGTTTAACCCAAGACAGACCTGTCACAGAAGGATGTGTGGGATCTCCGCATTGCATTTGTTCGACTACATTAACGCCTTTTAATAATTTAGTCTTCAATTCTTGGTGAACGTCTTCATTCCAATGACCGAAAGCTATAGCATTTGAATCATTATTGTTATGTTCGTTAATCTTATCATTACATTCCTTGATTGTTTGCGCGACTTTTGATTTAAAGCCTTCAATATCTTCTCTAAACATTTTAATTGCTTTTATGTTAAACATTGAAGACATGGTAGGACTGAATAGTTGTGTTTCGTCTCCAAACAAACAGTTCAAATCCAATGTCTGAAAGGCTTGTTTAGCAAACAAAATGATTTGCCAAATCTGATTCGTTCCAGTTTTCCAATCAGGAAATGCTTTAGAAGTGTTCAGTTCACCACTCAATGGATTAATTAATGGGTGGAAAGGAATCGATTCGAAACAAATTTTCTGTTCAATTAAAACATTTAAAACAAAAATAAGTTAATAATTAGTGAACAGAAATAAATTAAGATCAGAGTAGTATTTATTAATAATTATCTTATTTTTTGATTTGAATAACAATAAGAAATCAGTGAAAAATTAAATTTAAAGCATTAATACAATCTTCTCGTTATCAAAAACAAGTTAACATTTAATTAGTCGACTTACGAATTGTCAAATATTTGTATATAATAGAAGTTCTATTAGTAGACCATCTGATTAGAAAATTTTGTTTAATTATTAATATATCTTATTTATTATATTTTTTTATCAATAAAATAATAAAAATAAGTTAAAGCAATTCAGATTACAGATATGTTATTAAAAAAATGTGATATTAAATTTAATGTTAGATTAGTCTTGAATAACTTCTATAAATCATACGTTAAGCTGTAGTGGTTATACTGTATAGTTATATTGATAGCTGTAATATTGTTAACCTCAAAATGAAATCTAATTTTTATCAAAATATATTTTCAAAGCATTATAATAAATGATTTTTGAAACACTTAATTCACAAAATAGTCACTTAATATGTTTACACAATCTATTGATATATATTTAAAATAAAAATAATTGAAAAGTATTTTTCCTAATTTGCTAAACTTGTATTGACTCGTTATATATGAAGAATATTTCTCATTATTTAATCAAAACTTAAAATGAATTAATTGTTCAAATATTACAATAATTGATGAAAACTCACAGGACTTTCACAATCAGGATATGAAGGGCTGATGACTAAAGTAAACCGCAATATAATTCCGCGATATATTCCCTGATGAATAAACATTACTCCAAACCATCCTTTTATAGAAATTAAAACTTTATTATTACTCGTATTTGAAAATTAAAATAACTTAATTGATTGACATTTTTCATTGTTCTCACAACGTATGGATTGACAAGTTTTATATAATTAT
Source organism: Nothrus silvestris (assembly GCA_033995675.1). Classification (NCBI taxonomy): domain Eukaryota; kingdom Metazoa; phylum Arthropoda; class Arachnida; order Sarcoptiformes; family Nothridae; genus Nothrus; species Nothrus silvestris. The sequence goes on from JAUJYU010000040.1 coordinate 23,458, forward strand.
TTGTGAACTACTTTTCGATAGCAAATGTGCAGACCTTTTGGGTGAATCCTAGTTACTAGGCTTCCCAGACCCCCCATGTCCATCCCCCATGCCCATGTGTGATACATCGTTGGATTCAGTTGATCGAGCTGAGAAATTTGATAGGTCACTTGACCAGATCCGACCTGAACATGACCACATCTCCGAGTCAGACCTTTTTAAATGGGTACACGCGAGCGAAGCGAGCGGTCAGAACGACACTTACCTATTATAAGGTATTGCATATCAAAAATTTAACATTACTTCAATGGGAATTGGGAGTGAGCCAGAAGTGGT